>JAMQGT020011745.1:0-118870 GCA_024447675.2 Pterophyllum scalare
TTTGTAACCTTGCTTTCGTTCAGTTACGTATTGCTGACTATTTTCAATTTAGGATTAATGTACATTTGCCAGTTATTTATAGCACTGGGAGCATGTCAGTGGGAATACCTACAAGTAAACAAACATGTCACTTAAGTAAGTACAGGCTTGTAAAAGTTGCTGGACAGTAATGTAGATCTGTTGGTGGGATTATCAGTGTTGATTTTGGTTCTTTTTTTGGATAATGCTCTGTTGAGTCAATAACAAGGTTTATAAAAGAGGGAGAGGACACGTGAGGAAAGGAGAAGAAAGGGCAGGGGAGGAAGAGGAAATGAGCAGGGACGAGGGGGCGAGAGGGGAAAAGGAGAAGAGAACATCACAGAGAAAATGAGAGGAGAGACACTGACGTCTGTGATGCTATCAGGTCTCGTTGCTGATATGACAGCCTCAGTCCCCATTGACAGAGCAATCAGCCTGCCATCTCCCATAGCCTGCTATTCTCCTGTGTGGCACAGCACAGCACAGCACCGGGCTCTATTGTCTCTTAAGGCTTTGTTCTAAATAACATCTGCATTCGTCAGCATTGGTTTTATGCTTTCTGGGCTCTTATCCCTCTAGCAAAGTTTGAAGGGATTTTCCTGCCCCTGGCTGTGCAGTTTTAAATGCCCTTGGTGAAACATGACTATAGGAAAATGTTTTAATAGGTTGTTGGAACAAGTAGAAGTGATGCATGTTAAACTGTTGCTACCCCAGCACAGGTTGATTCCTTTACACTTGTTATAATATATGTTAAATAACAGTTAAGCACAGCCTCAAGCAGCTTTCATTTCTTATATAATTAACTGTATTTAATAATTTCATTTAAACGGGGCAAATCATAAGCAGGTAGTTTGTGAACGTCAGGTCAGCAGTATTTTATTTGTAGCTTTTATGTGAAGGTGAATCAGTGTGTCATTTTGCCCGTTAGAAAGTATTTGAAAGCAACAGCAGCTAGTGATGCTGGGCTGAGCCAGAACAGAACCCAGCTAACAGCTCCACTTACTAGAACATCTGGCCTTTTGTTATGTAAGCCTCCCAGCATGCTGTGCAAGACTAGCCTCAATGAGAGCAACACAATGAAACAGAAATGCAGCTATAAATGAATAGTAGTGCGGTAAAACAAAGAAAACAGAGAAAAGGAGATAAATAATGAATGGGAAAAAGGGAGCAACGGCCAAATAAGAACAAAGAGAGTAGAATCCTGAAAGGGAAAGGGACTGAGAAGCGGACACTTTATCACTTTTATTGCCCATCCCCTGTCCCCATCTACCATTATAAAGTCAGTGTTGAAGAAGATGTACAGCATTTGATCCTCTAAGGGAAGCCTGGTGCTTCTGAAGAACATACATACCTGCTTTAGGCAGGTGTGTATGTTGGCACTGTCAATGTTAAATATATCTCTAAGGGTAAAGTGATGACACGCTTGAGATGAATTTATCACAACAATAATCTTTGCTACTGATTTCTCATAATATGGAAATAAGAATGTGGCACAGGGACTGGAGTGTTTATACCTGTTAAGTATAGTTTAATATGTCTTTTTGTCTGAATGTCTACTTATATGAAGCATATGTACTGCTAAAATCTGTATAGATAATTTGCGAATAAGCAAGAAAGAGACAGAACCTGAAAGCACGAGAGCCAGGGATACCTGCATGGGAAAGTGAAGCCACTGAATGGCCAGTTACTGATGGTGGAACGTGGCACCAGGTCATATCCAGCTGGCTGCGTTCAAAGAGTGAGAACCTTCATGCTGTTAGTTGGACTATTAATAGCGGGGACACTCGGCTTTCCGCGGTGACCATCATGGAACCAGGCATGTGGTCGTTTAGGCATCCAGGAAACGCAGGCGGCAAAGAAGCTTACAGAACCGTCTCCAGCAACCACAAAAACCAGATGAATTGATACTAGTTTTTGACAAGTAAATGTCATTAACAGCTGTCATTAGAAAAATCAAAAGTCTTGATAACATTTATCCTTAGAGCTAGTCCTGTCATATAGAGTAGGTTTACAAACGTACTTATTTGCTTATTGTTCTAATTCATCAGAAATAGCTAGCAGCTAGTAATTAACTGAAAGTAAACTAAGTAATTAAGTAAACTTGTACAATAAAACCATTGCAGAAGTTTTACATACACATAAGTGGACATGTAGGTCATTTGTTGTACTTTTTCAAAACTAAGCATGCTTGTGAAACTAGGCTAGTAGTTTCTCCCCTGCTTTCAGTTCCTATGCTAAGCCAAGCTAATTGTCAGCTTGATTTAGTCATATTTAGCAACATGACATCAATTTTCTCATGCAGCTCTTGGCAAGTAAGAAAATAAGCATATTTCCTGAAATCTTGAACAATGCGTTTACAGACTATTTTGCTCTGAAAATGTACTCAAACTGCTCTCCATCTATTTCTAAGTCAAGTCATGGTAATTGAAGCAAAGCAAGTAACACAAAGCCCTTTTCCTTCCCGTCTTTCATTAGGTCACTTCCTCAGTTTTAAGATGTGGCCAGCTAGTCTAACTATGAAATGTTGTGGATTAACAAAAGTTCTACATAAAAACCTCTTGATTTAGCTAAAAAGCTAACTCAGTCACAGCTAAAATAGCATCCTTTATACACTAGCATTAGCTTGATTGAATGCTGCTAATGAAGTTGTTGAAGTGTTTCAGATCCAGTTGAAAATGCAAGCTCATATGGGTTACTCACACCAGGCCCATTTTCGATAAACTAAGACGCAAATTTTATGTCGCAGATTCTTTTACTGAAATACAAAACAGACAGAGGCCTTTTTGTCCTGGATTTTAAAGTAAACCTGATCAGAAAAAGTACAGGGTATAGGCTAAAAATGCTGAGTTTGGCTACTTTTTTCTCATTTAAAGTTTGCTAATTACTATTACCTCAAGTGAATGTTGAAATAAAAATAAATAAATAAATTGAAGCAAACAATTAAATTGCTAATAGCCCACACCCGAGATGCCCAGTGTACGAGCTGATGTATTTCCTAGCGGTAGTTTACACAGGGCGCTCTAATCTCGCTGGGTTTGTTTGTCTCGCCGCGTTCTGCTTGTTCAAGACTCAGCGGGTCTAAGCAGGTGCAAGCTGGTGACTCAACCACGTGTGTGCTGCCGAGTCGGTCCTTCAAATACACTTTTCTGTGGCCAACCCCCCCTCCCCCTCCCCCCAAAAAAACCAAACTTCCAGTGATTTCTATGAACAAATGCATTCATCCTGTTTTTGTCTATCACATGCACATGGACGTAGTAAACTCAGTAATATTAGGCCTTACAACCACGAGGTTGTATTATTTAACACTGGGCCTTGGAGTCTAATGGAAAACTTTACGCTTGCTTACCCAAGTCCTGCTCACATCATAAGGTGAGTTAATACTGTGCCCAGAACTGAAATATACTCTTCTTTTGCTTCTTTATTATCATTTCTGCTTTCTGCTTGCTCTTCATTTTAAAATGATTGCATAATTTACTCATTATTACTATGTTATTGTTATAAATTGTTATAGTTATTGTTCTTTCAGCAGGAATCAGGTTAGATATTATGTAACGCTACACAGCTTTGCATGTACAGTGGATGCAGATGCTGCTGTAGGTAGCTGACTGACATAAATAAAGGAGGATAAGGAGCAGCGGTCCTGGTGATGTCACTAATGCAGCCACAGCCCTTATATAAGCCCGCTGTTTGAACACTGCACACAGGCACTACCACGCAACCTACACTGGGACATATTGTACAGCATATAGGCTACCGCTCACTCTGCCCAGAGCTGACGGTGGCTTTAAAGACATTATTCCAGAGATTCAGTATCTGTCTTGTGCTTGTGTATTCACCCTTGCTTGGTTTGTTTGGTGTGTACTGTCAAAAATGACCATAAGCAGTGAAGAGGCATGTCTTTCATCCCCATCATATGACACTGATCAGGAGGGGGGCAGTGAGAGCTGATGTTGTGATCCTGGGATCCTCGACTGAAGTTTGATGGAGGATCTCCCACTAATCCCTTAATATCTCCCATCCCACTGAGATACTGTACCATCGACATGATGATGCTGACATGGGCTGGATGTTGAGTAGTGGGTGGTGAGGAGGGGAGAAGGGTCATTGCTCAAATAGAAAGAAATCCTCCTTTTGTGAAACGTAAATACAACTCTCTCAGGAAGTGCAGGCATTTAAAGCCACCAGGCATCAGGTGATGAGGAGGGGGTGGGGTGGTTATGTATGTGTGCGTGTGTGTTGGAGGTGTGGGGGCAGGGGTCCTTATCCTCGAGGGGGCGGCTGCTCGGATGCTTGTTTGGCTGGTTGGCTTTAAATCTGTGCAGAGGCTGCTAATGCAAGGGAATCCTTTGATTTGGGCTTTTACAGCAGCCAGACTCGAACACATCACTCTGCCATCAGACAGATGTTTACAGCCACCGAGTTCAAGTTAATTCAAGCCGCACAGCATCATGGCCACATCTGTTCATGAACATGCCAGTCTTTAGACTGTGTGTAATGTACGCAGTGCACATATATATAACTCCACGGGGTAACTTGACCCAAGGTGTGGGACATCATATGGCGTCTACAGCCGTATTTTGTGCTGGGTGTAACCTGTGTGCAGAAAGGTGATATCAGATTGCCCCTGTGCTTGTCCGTCTGGGTACACTGCATGCAGTTTAGTTAAACAAGCTAACAGTGACGTGCTATAGTGATGAACTGTGGCAGGAAGGAGTAGAGCAGGCTTGGCCAACAATAGGCAGGGTATCTATTACCTCACTATTGTTAGCCATGGCTGGGCTATTATTATAGCCCTCATTGAGACACAGACAGCTGACTGCAGTTTCAGTACAGCCCACAACAACACTGCTGAGAGGCTGTTGTATCTGTTTAAAGATGGGGCTGATGGGAGTTTTGTTGAAGGCGAGGTTTTGGATAGTGGCATGTGTTAAAGGATATCATCATAATCATCACTACTGCTACTGCTTCATTTTGGTTTGTAAGAAGTTGCAGAGCAGTTCCTCACCACGGCCATGAGGAGAAAAGGCTGAAACTAGGTTTTTGCTGATTATGAGACTGGAAATAATATGGGGGATGGAAAGACTGGACAGAATTGGTGCTTGAGAAGTGCTTTTAATGCTTCACTGTTTATAGTACATGGCTAGGAGGAGGGCACGAAGCTGCCTTCAGCTATGTTTGTCTAGAGATTGAGTTAAAACGCAGGGGGCGGTGACCTAGCCACGGTGAGGTTGACGCTGAGGTTCTAGAGCATTCCCAGTGGAGCTGTTGATCCGTGTATAGGAGGAGTTGTGATGTTAGCTTGGGACAATGTCAGCTGCCAAGGAAGTGCTGATCACAGCCATTATGAACTGTATCTGTGTCAGGATGAATAAAGTGGGCTGACAGGAGAAGCAACCAAGCGTTCACATACAGTGAAAGACGCAGTTGTACACACACTATTATTAAAGCTTAAAAGCTCATATTGCATGTGCAAAAAAATGCAAACATGGAGTGTCACAGCCTCTGACTAAACACTTCTCATAGTGTTTATAGAGGTTCCACTGTATGGTAAACTTGCTGTATTAACATGAATATTGTACATATGCTTCCTGTGAGCCTTTGCATAGAAATATACTTGTGAATGTGTGGGCTGCTGGGTGATTAGCTGACTCTTTGCCACTTGGAAATCTCTCAGGAGGAGAGATATGGAGCAGCTCAATTGAATCCTGGCAGGTAATCTAAGGAAACAGATGGATTTTAGTTATATTTGGCAGCAGATTAGCCACTTCCCCATTGCTCAGAAAAAAAACCTGCTGTTGCCAACTCCTGTTTGACAATCTGAATATTAGTTCTTGGTCAGGAGGTCTGGCTTGCGCACTGTTAAATTGCCTATTCTGATGAGTGTGCCCCGTGGATTCGGTCCTATCTTTGCTTTCTAAGGCCCAGCTGTGGTAGCTGGCCAACCCCTTCCACACCGAGGCGCTTGCCCTCTTGCCGTCCCTCCTGCCCTGCCTATCGTGCCCTGCCAGTGCTCCGTGCCAGAGGAAGCTATCAGTACTCCATCCCCTGCCCCTAATCCTCTCTGCGAGGGAGAGAAAGTGTTAAGTAGCTCTTCTCCTGGCATTTATTGGAGAGGTAGAATGAAAAAAGGTGTCTCAAGATCTAATCATCCATCTTTAAACGAGCAGCTATTTTTAGTTCACTCTCTCCCTTTGTTGGAGATTCGTTAATGTACAGTAGAGATGTTATAAGGAGGGATTGCATTGCATGTACAGTGCAGTACAGTGAATGTTGATTATCCTTATGTAGCTGGCTGAAGTACAGTAACACAATCTTGTGATTTAATTCTGCGGATGACCATTGTGAGGATGATCATGTAGAATAATTTACTAAATAAATGGTCATCAGACCAATCAAACGTTACATTTTGGCAAGTGTAATCCCTCTTTTGCTCCCCACATGGACTGTTTACCTGCACAGAACCAAGGCCTGCTCAAATGTGATTGGTCAATAGAAGTCTTTATTCCACAAGTGGACTAAAAATGTTAAACAGAAACCTTTTTTTTTTTCTTTCCTACAGATTCTACATAGTCATAACCAGATTGTGTTTACAGAGATTAAAATAGCATAGCACAGGATATATAAAAGCATGCCTCATACAGATTTTTTAAAAGCTGTGAGATTGTGATTTAGAAGTAATTTTGCATAGTATTTTTGTGGTCAGCAGTGCACTCAGACGCCTAAGACAGCCTGGGCACTAGCTTCAATCAGATAGTGATCTATGTCAATTTAAATTCTTTCTTTCATGGTAATAAAACAGAGACATTTTAATGTGTCTTAATTGCAGGCAACGTTAAGGAATTATTATTAAATGGAAACAGCACTGTTGGCACATACCAAGTGAAACTTGTATCAACCAGTTAGAGCCCAGAGCCTAATTCTGCAGAGCCACAGCCTCCAATGAGAGTTTTCCCTAAGGGTCACTTGCCTCTGAGTGATTTCAGACAGACATTAACCTCATCTCCTGGCAGTACTGACTGGCTAGGACGTGTTAATGATGTATGTAGTTGGTATTTACCCACTGAGCCAGATTACTCCCTTATGATCCAATTATCGTTCAAACTGTAGTGAACTCATAGGGCCTGTGGGGTCATTGCTTAGCCATGAGATCCTCTATCACAGATTTTCTACTCCACTGTTGAAGCCAAGACGAGGCTGCATATCACTCTCTGTTTAAAAACTGTCAACCACAGCGGGATGCCAATATTCTGTTCTCAAATCATTTAAGAGGGCATCTGTAATATTTTATTGTAGAGTCTCTGCTCATGGTAATCCTTGCTCTGCCAGTCTGTCCCTGGGGAGGACACTGCCCAGGACACCTGACCATATCCCTGCTGCTCTGCTGCTGTTCTGTCAATATGTTGCTGAGTTTTGAGATGGAAATAAAAAGCATCTCAGCAGCAGTTTACTCAAAGAACGTGAACAGTGAGTTATCTACTTAGTAGTTAAAGAGTGTTCAGGGCTTGTCGTAAAGCTGTCACATCAATGATTTCGTCTTAACACAGTTGTGGCACAGGAGCAGCAGGTTGGAGATTACACTGTTTAAGTGGAGGTATATTTATGCATCAGAGATGCATCAACCCAGCTCTCCCGAGGATCACACTCCCATATGTTAGCTTAAGAATGAAGTTGCCACTTTTTTCCTACTTCCTGTATAGAGACCCTTTTTTTTAAAACAGAAAAGTATTGCATGGCAGCATGCGCAAACTCGTCAGCTACTTATAGGATACCATAAGCAAAATCTCATACCATGACATGAAAATCTCTTTCATGACTACTTATGCAATTATATTGAGAGATTCTTCTTGTTTGGCTTTAGATGGGTCTACAGTAATTATCATCTTTTATAATATTTTTAATGGCTTTAATTCTAAAATGTCAGGAATTAGGAAAAATGCAGGAGATGGTTTCCCAGAGCAAATACATTACTGTTTTTGTCCAAAACCCAATAATAAATAAAAAAAGAAGCTACAAGATCAAAAAACTAAAATAATTGTTGCTTGCAGTAGTAAAGTAACAGGCAATTCTCAGTTGATTGGCTGATTGATTAGTCAGCTAATTGTTTCAAGAGCCTGACTGATTTACCTGTGGTATGATATTATTGGTCGATATTAGCTATTTGGGGATCTATCCGTGTTGAATATATACAGCATAATACATGAGTGGATTTATATAAAATAAAACATGCCAAAATACAAGTAATTAAAGCTTTAAAATGAATAGTATGAATTGCAAAGTAAGTTTAAGTACACTCAGACTGCGGTTCAGTAAAGTACTTGAGGAAATGTTCTGAGTTACATTCCATCCCTGGTCCTATCCATGCTCGCTGTGTGGACACACCCCTGCTCAGTACCTCTGAGCTCTCAGTCAGCTGGCCAACTTAATTTGTGACTAGACAGGGATCCAGCACAGCTCTGGAGTGTGTAGTACTCAGACATTCATACTGGCAACATTCATCCTCCTTTATCTTTTCTTTTCTGTGCTGCAGTTGTCGACAAAACAGTTAAGTGCAGATGGTATAGAAACATGCTCTAATAAAGCTCCAGGATTTTATCTCTTAGAAGCTTATGCAGCACATCTGTCCACTAGAGCGCAGTGTAGCATCAGTCATTGTAACTCAAAGCCACCGTGGAAAGGCGGAAATCCAGAGCAAACAAGACTGAAGGTAACAGCTCCATGCGACTTTTTAAAACTTTAACCTGCCGCTCCGACACAAAAAGAAGAGGATGCTCTAAACAAACCTCTTTTAAACTCTGCACTATGTGTGTCTTATTGTTTTTCTTTTCTGTGTTGCGGTCGCCTTGTGATGCAGAGAGCAGGTTAAACAGACAGAAAGCAGAGACTGCATCTGGCCTGGAGGGCTCCACAGCAGCCAGGATCCCGACTACGTCACTTGTGACATTTTACACTCACTCATTTCACTGCCCCATGTCAAATAGCACACAGAGCACTCACTCTGTCACACCCACATGCACACAAATGCATAGACGGATGCTCTCTCTTTCTCTCCTCGCTCCCTCACACACACACACACACACACACACACACACACACACACACACACACACACACACCTGTGCCCGGCAGCTGTCCAGGCAGGCAGGCAGCAGGCTCCATCAGATAAATATGAGGCTTGTAATGCGACCACAGAGACGAGGCTGATGGGATCAATAAAGAACGGCACTGCAGGTCACTGGGAGAACACAGCGAGAGGATAAATATGGACTGGCTCATCGGAAAACAGAGCAGCGAGACTGATGGGTACACAGGACTGTATCTTTTCTTGTGTGTTTTCTCACCCATCTGACACAGATCAGATGGACAGATTTCTTGCTTTGCTGTGCTCCACCTCTTGCTAAACTAGACTGCAGTGAGACTTCAGTGCTCTGCCTTGATGCTCGGTGTGATACTGCTTTAGCCTCAGCATTTTTTTTTCTTTTGGCAGCTGAAGTTTGTATATGGTCTTAAGTATTGGATGTTAATATGATGGGATATTGTTTAATATGGTTTATCAGCTTTAATGTGTCATTATCAGCTTCTATTGGCTGCCAGTAAATAAGGTGTAACTCTACTTCTTTTAGTGGGACTGTTTCAGAGGACGGTTAACACGTTCTGGAGCTTGATGGGATGGTAGTGTAGTGGTTAGCACTGTTGCTTCACAGCAAGGAGGTCCTGGGTTCAAAACAGTTAAAAACTGCTAGACAGCTGGGGCCTTATGCGTGGGTTTTCTCCGGGTACTCTGGCTTCCTCTCGCAGTCCAAAGACATGCATGTTAGGTTAAATGGTGATTCTAAATTGGCTGTAAGTGTGAGTGGTTGTATCTGTGTGTTATCTCTGTGATGAACCGTCAGCTTGTACCTTTATGCCCTGTGACAGCAGGGATAGGCTCCAGCCCCACCATGACACTAAACTGGATAAGTGGAAAAAATGGATGCATGCAGTTTAAATGTTTTTGGGATTAGGAAAAAAATAGCGTTATAGGCATAATTATCTTGGGCCCTATTTTTATTAAAAATAATTTAAAAAATGGATCAACCAATAATGAAAATAATCATTATTTGCAACACTAAATACAGAATCAGACCAGTCATACATAATGAATTAGTTATTGTTGCTGTGATGGTCAGAATCACACAAAATCCAATTAACACATCCCATTTCACACGTCTGTGTAAAGGCGGCAGCTCACTAGAATAAACGGTGATCAGGTGTATGAAGGTCTGGCGTGCGATCCTCAGCTGCAACATGTCTCTGTTTTGCTTTAAGTGACATTTGCTCCTAAACCAGGCGAGAGCAGCTGAGCTTGCAGCTCCACTGATAGATGGTGTACGAATACAAGACAGTCATGTGGCGGTTGCTGTTTGTGTGTGTGTGTGTGTGTGTGTGTGTGTGTGTGTGTGTGTGTGTGTGTGTGTGTGATGATGACAACTGATGTTTTGGTTATCTTGGGTGCACGTATTTTAAACTTCCAAATACAATTCCATGCGAGGTCTGTGCCATTTAAAAACAATGCACGGTAAGTGATATTGCGTATGCCAGCTGTTACTCCTACACTTGCTCTGTTTCTGAGCTGCTGTGGTGATTAGAGGGGGATGTTGTATATGTCCCCCCCTCTCAAAAAAGAACAAAACAAAACAAAAGACCCTGGCAGTGCGTGCATCTCTTGCTCCGATTTCAATAATGCAAATACAAGTGAGAGATGTCTGCATGAGTTTCCTTCAGGTGCTCCGATTTCCTTCTATACTCCAAAGATATGCTTGTTAGGTTAATTGGTGCTTTTAAATTGGCCTCAGGCGAGGATGTGAGAGTGAATGGTTGTTTGTCTCCCTGTGACCGGTCTTGCAATGAACTGGCGACGTGCTCAGGGTGTATCCCGCCTCTTTTCTTGTGACAGCTGGGATAGGCTCCAGCCTCCCCCCACGACCCTGCTGGATAAGAAAATGGATGCACTGATGGATGCTAGTATTGAGTTGCATCCCCTTCAGAATAGACTGACATGATATTGATACTGGCAGATTTTTGGGCAGCACCTTCATTATGTGCTCTCCACTTGCACAGCTTCCAAAAGGTTCTCCGCTGGATTCAGATCGTTATTGTGGAGGCCATTTAAGTGCCGTGAGCTCACTGTCATGTTCAAGAAACTGCACACGCCCGCCCTTATTTACAACATACTTTGGCTGCAGGGCGTCCACCTACAGAAGAATGATGTATTGTATACTAATCCTGAATACATAACTGAATATACACCAGACTGAGCAAATAAAGTCTCAAAATGATTCAGTGGGTATTATAACACACAGCGTCTGTACAATCATTTTTGTGATAATTTTGTGCTGTCTCAAATTCCAAAGTTTTCAGGATGTGGTTGTAATAACTGGTAAAATCAGAGCTGCCTTTCTATTAGTTAAAACATGCTAGTCATTCTTCTCCAGCATCAGTGAGGCATTTTTATTTAATTTAAAATGATAATTTCTATGTATCAGTTACTATAAACACAAGATGCAGGCCTCATTAGAATTATCAGCTGATATGGCAGCAATTTGCCCCCTAGCTGACTTCTTAAAAGCTGCACACGAACATGAATTATAAGCTGCTTCATTTTATAATGTATTCTGAAGGCTCACCAAAAATTCACCAAAAACAAATGAAAACACACACACACACACACACACACACACACACACACAAAAATCCCTTCTGTAGCGTCCTCCAATGCTTTGGCTTTATTTTCTTAGGTTATAAGAGGATTTCTTTCACTACATCAGCACAAGGTAAATTGAATTTTGTTGGTGGTGCTCACAGCAGTTAAATCTGCAATCACGCTGGAAAATCCACAGAACATGTTGTCAACTCTTTGCTTTGGGTCTTTTGTATATTGTACTAGTTCCAGTGAACTTTCAGGAGGGGACTCATTGCTGCTAAGGTACATATTATTTATATTTATTTTTTAAAAGTTGGGATAAAAGTAAAAATAATCCAAGAACTGTGTTACATGGTAAATGTACCAGTACTTATATAGTGGTTTTCTACCCTAAATGAGCACTTTAGGGTTCAGTACAGGGCATTTCAATGTGTGGACTGGAGGAGGCCAGGATCAAACCTCTGACTGACCTTCTGATTAGTAGATGACCTGCTATCTGCTAAGCCACAAATAGCAACCTATGGGTTGAGGTCTAGAAGCTGAGCCTTTGTTTCCCAAAATGCAACTGGTATCCCTTGTCACATTTTCAAAGTGTGCAGTTTTCTTTTATGCCCCCTTGTACCTTTCAAACTATGATCTAGTACATTATACCATTCTATGCTATAGAGCTTGACCGATATAGGATCTTTAAGACCAATGCCAATATTTGGTGATTTAAAAATCTGATATATTGGCCGATATTTCTTTCTTTCAGACACATAAAACATAAACAGATTTCCCTAGCATCTGTTATATGTCATTATGAATCCTCACTGAGATAATATGACAGTGCAGTTTAAAGCACTCACGTTTTAATGTCACAAGTCCTGGATTACTCACTTACTCTCTGCCCAACTTTGCTCCAATCAGCTGGTTGTTGTGTTTGCTGGATTCCAAACATGTGTTGCCAAAAGCAAAGCTGCAGAGTGCAACAGCAACACTTATAACTTGGTTGAAGGGTGTTTCTCCTGTCTCTTCTTTACTTTTTAAAAATTTCATTTATCGGCTGTTGTAAACTCAGTCTCTGTACAACTGCAGCAAGAGCTCGGTCGGGTGGGCATCCTGTGTGACTGGTTATCCTGTGCTGCTGGGACTGTGCCCCGGTCCCCTGGTTGTGCTGGCAGGTGTCCATTCTGGACTTTGGGTCTGTTTGATGTCCCTTGACTCATCCAATCCTGTGGGCTCCTCAATTTGGGTGTGTCGTGCTGCCTGGGTGGGACAGTTTTTGTTCTGTCTGGCTTCTGTTGAGTCTTGACTAGGGCCCCAGGTATTGGTGGAGACCTTCCTGCATGTTTCTGGCTCGGCATGCAGGTGCCCACTGATTCTTGGTCTTTGCTGTAGGTTGCATCCACTTGGGATTTCTAGGCTTATGTGGTTTCTCATCACTGCTCTGTGTTATGATGTTTGGACTCTGGTGATTCTGTTGACTTTGATGAGAGTGGGGGTGTCCTCAAAATCTCAAAAGTTCTCAAAAATTGCCTGGTTTTGTTTCTGCTAGCTTCTTTATCCTTATTGAAGTGTTTGGTTACCGGGTTTCACTGAGATGCATTTTGCAGCCCTTGAAGGGATTTGGATACTGGGAAAGACCACAGACATGTCTTCACGTTTGCCCAAATGTGCACACACACACACACACACAAATTGCTAATGATGTATCAGAAGAATACCAGGTGACAGATATCTCGACCAGTAGTGACACATATGACATCTAAGCTTCCTACCTATTCCATCTACAGGTTCAGGGCACCTGTCAATATTTTGCTGAGGCTCTTAAAATAAAAAACGTCTGAGGCCATGGTACCCAGTTGGAAAAGGGTGGTTGGCCAACTCCAACTCAGGGACAAGTTGCTGCCCCAAGTGGAGTTGCCACTTGCCAAGATGGAAGTGGAGATGACTGGCAGGTCATAATTATTTCATGCTATGAAGAAATTTACTATGAAATTGCAGGTGGCTTTTTTTTTCCCTCGTGGACCTGGCCACAGATAAACAGAAGAAAATTGATGGATATATGGATGGATGGATGGATGGATGACTGTTATAAATACAGATGCCAATATATTTGCATATAACTAATATCAACCAATATATTGGTCCCACCAGTATATCAGTCAGGCTCTAATAATGTCAGTGTTCATACTATGACATAGTATTTTCCCCCATTAAATCTTATATATTACATTTTGAGACCACAAAATAAACTCCAGTGTATTGGGGTTAAACCAAACTTTATACAAGGCTGAATGAGATTTGACATAAAACAGAATATTCGCAATTTAATGGCTCTTATATTTGAGCATGGGCTGATGACTTTTGAAGCTAATGTTTACACAGAATTAGTTAGTACTTCCAACCTTAACATTCAGCTTGTAATTTAAGGTAGTACTCAAGTGTCACACATCTGTACTGCTCTGCCTGCTTGTATTTGTTGATGCTTTTCTGTGTTTCTCAGAAATGATGAGCTGATGCTGTTGATGATGGTGGGGGTCATTATTACTTATGGGCTCCACTTAGTTAAACTCCTTGTCATAGCTTTGTTAAAATTTGCATCAGGGAGGTGGATTTAGGTGTGAGCTAGAGACAGTTTGGGTCTGTACACGCTAGAAGATTCAATATGAAAGAGGGTGTTACGCACATGAGGCGGCCATTTTTAATTTAAGGTATATCTGCATCACTTATTTACATTACATCATCTTTAAAATTTCTCTTCCTGTGATTTTTCTTGTTTACCTCTCTACCATTATAATCACTGCATTGTTGTTTTCATCAAATCTTCTAATATTTTGATTATTGTTCTTGTTAAGAGTTTATTTTGTCACATCCATCTTTAATGACATCCTGTTTGTGTAAGTTTTTTTTTTGTCTTTTACATTGTTTCCTCATCTCTTTGTGTTTGATACACACTGAGCTGTGCACACTTTTTTTTTTTTTTTTTTTTTATGTTTTAGGATCAAAGAAGAACCAAAGCCTCAGCCGGCACAGTAAGTAAACTGCATTACCCAGAGTGCTCTAGGCTTTGACACTTCTTCCTGTCAGTCAGTGCTGTGTGCTTCATGTGGCTTTCTCCTCTTCGTCTGGGAGTTAAAAATAATGTCATTAATGTCTTGGAAAAAACACCAGCTTGATGACTGCACAGTGGCTTTGTTTAAGTATTCGTGTCTCAATGAGTGGATTAGATTGTTGAATTTTGGGCTGGGCACTAAACAGCTGAATTCCATGACATCAATGACATCAGCTTCTCCTTTCTACCAGCTTTTTTTTTTTTTTTTTAACAGCTAGGTCCCCGGAATCCTTCCCTTGTTCCTAGTATCTAACTGGCTGTTCATCTTCATCTCGTGTATCACCTGCACTCTGGTTGGCTTGGTAGCCTCGTAGTTTAGCTGCTAGTGTGGAGTAGATGCGCCTGTCCTGCTATACTGTACTATAGCTGCATTTTGATTAGAGCTGCAGGGCTAACCCATCTGACAACCCGACCCCCACTGCACCAAAAAGCTGGAATATGTGACATTTCTGTTACCCTCAGCTGAGCATTTAATGCAGCTCTCATTTCCATTGGCTGTAGAGCTTTCCTGCTTTTCTGTCCTTCCCTCTAATGTAGGTCTGTCTGAATCATCTTTCTTCCTCTGTCTTTCGCTCCGTATTTCTGACACTGTGTCTGGTTGTCAGTGTTCCACTAATCGCTGCTCTGCCCATGTCCCGGCCTCCTCCTCTCTCTGCTCTGGTTATAGTGAATGTCCCTGCTATTTTCCCACTACTTAAGAACCGACCAGCTTCCTAAAAGCCCTTTTCCGAACAGACTGTTTCCTCACATGATGACTCATTGCGATGTTCCAGTCACACTTTGCTTATTTGAACAGGTGGTTTCCCTTTAGTGGGATCACTGAGCTGGTAAATAACGTTCTTCAGCCCCAGCAAAAGTCCCCAAATGACAAGGAGCCAGAGCAAAATGCGTAAGTAAAAGTACAGACCCCTCTTGATCTTCTCCTAGCAGGCACTGACATATAGTGGTGGTGACCTGAGCAGCTGGACACACAGCATGTTTGACCCTTGATATGAAAGCATGATATGCAAGTTATTGATGTGCTGGTTTAAGCACACAAGAGTAGGGTGGTGTGGAAGTGTTGTGCCAAAATTGAATCTACTTTCAGAAATGACATATTACTTATGGACTGTAACAATGAGGCCACTATTCAAGAAGGCAAAGCAGATATAGTCATATAATATATGTTGGTGCATTCTTATTCCTTGATCAGTACTGCAAGACTGAATCCCGTATGAACCATTGTCTTCATTAAGGCTAATTGTATAATAATTAGTTTGTTTTGTTTTTTTTCCCAAAAAAACATCACTTGTTAGATTTCTTTTACAATTTAATCTAATAATAGCCACAAGGACACACTTTTTTTTTAACCTATAATCTGGAGCTATAGTATACCGGTCTCTTAGTGGTTAGTGCCACAATCCTGCAATATGGTTAGAGTTGGGAGGTTCAAAACACTTGCACTGTGTCTAAAGTCAGATCATTCAGGCTGTAGACTTTAGACCTGTAAATTTCAACAGGGTAGGGGGACACATTACACACTTACTGAAAATGTTTAAAATTGTTTATCGCTATTCTCATGCTAGCTAGTGCATTTTGTGAACATTTACAAACTGTTGAATTTCTTCTACAATGAAGGCAAAAATGTAATATGCAGAAATGCCAAACAACATCACAACAAATGTAATGACACTGCCTAAAGAAAAAAATAAAATAAAATGCCGCTGTTAGCTTGCTAGCTAGCAGTAGCTAGCAGCAGCTCATTTGGCTTTGCTGCTTTGAAGATCAAGTTGTTCTGTCCAGTGGTGAGGGTTCCTGCTGTGCCCGCATGTTTCATAGATTGTCAGCCCAATCAAACCTGGCAAAGAGGTGGTTCAGGTCATCTGGGAGGATGGAGTGGGTAGAGCGGGTGTGGGTGTTGTTGTAGTCAGTGATGTTTTTGATGACCTGCCACATGCGTTGGGAGTCAGCATTGCTAAAGTGCTCCTCAATGCGCTTCTTATAGCAGTGCTTTGCTTCCCTGATGCCTTTCCTCAGTTTGGACCTAACTGTTCTGTAGGCCTCACCATCACCTGAGTGGAAAGCAGCATCTTGAGCCCTCAGCAGACTAATGACAGCACCATTTATCCATGGCTTATGGTTGGGGAGTGTCCGTACTGTCCTCTGTGTGGTCACACTGTCCATGCAGAAGGTGATGTAATTCAGTATGGATGAGGTGTAGGTGTGGAGGTCTGTGTGGTTATTGTGAGTGGCAGTGCATTTAAAAAACTCCCAATCAGTGTACCCGAAGCAGTCCTGTAGTCTGTCCATAGCTCCTTCTGGCCAGACCCTGATGGTGTAGATTGTGGGCTTCACTCTTGCAATGAGTGGTGTGTATGCAGGAGTTAGAAGCAGGCTGCTGTGGTCAGACCGACCAAGGTGGGGGGAGGGGACCCCTTTGTAACACTTTGGCATGTTACAATACAATCAAACTCATTGTCAGAAGCAGCAGCCACACAAAGATGTGATAAACCCACTAAATGGGTCATACTCAATTTCAAATGGAAGTCAGGCAAAGTTAGCAACTAGCTTGCACACCGGAGCAGCAAGCCAGCGTGCTCTTAAAAATGGTAGCAACCAAACCAAAGCAGAAGGAGAACGGAATATTGCACTTAGTGGGCCCCTCTGTATATTTTTTAGCCACAACAAGTTTGCAAGGCTGTAAAATGAGATGGTGGGCTTGTCAACTTGATGTGGAATTATTTTTCTTTTAAAGTCAAAAACTAAGCAAAATTAAGATGTTTCAACTTGTAGAAATCAGACAGATGCAAAGTCAGTCGTTAATATAAATCAATTGATAGATTTGTTTCAGGGCTAACATGACATAATAAAGACTAGGGGGAGGTTAGAATTCAGCTCCAGTGGTGTGTGGCAAAGGAGGAATCCCAAAGCTTGTGGACAGCTTGTAGTTCAGGCTTGCTGTTTGTATGTCGAGTCTGTCATGGGTCCAAGAGAGTGGCTCAAGTTACGGGCCATTTATAGCTGCTGTGGTGTGGCTCAGAGGTAAGAGAGCTCCGATACGCTAGCTTGGGATGGGACAATAAGTAGCGTATGATTACTCGTCAGCAGCGTCACCTATATTTGACCACATCTGACTGAATACGCACACCCTGTGGAATGGGTACTATGTACCAGCTGTCTGCTGCCACGATATTCTAATCTCATTATACATATTTGCTCTGTTTTCTTTGCTCTGCATTACTTGGTAAATTATTTTCTGCACTTAATTGGACTGCATACCTGTCTCTTTACTTTTGAGCGCTTTTATTTATATAGCTGTGACGTGTTTTCTAGTAAATTCTAATCAGGCCTCTCTGTTCCTGAGTGTTACCAGCAGTTTGCATCTTTTCATAAACGTTATTTATTTTAAATTCAGGGAGGTCTCTTCATTTTATTCCTTATTTTTAAGAAAGTTGATCTGGCCACTCCTAAAGTTTCTGCTTCTCTGATGGGGGCTGTTATTTATTTTTTTTAGACCTTACAGTGTCCTTGTTCAATTGAACTGCCACATCTTGTGACCACATATTGAGAGTTCCCTTCAACAACAACACTTGAAGCTCACTCCAGACCTTTAATTTCCTTAAGCTGTCATGAACTAACAAGTTGCACACCTGACAATGAATGGATGGATGGATGGATGGATGGACGGATTCTTGTAAGTGACCTTGTCCAGTCCATGTAGCGGTTTCCCTAAATGCCTAACTGTAAGGGGAGATAAGTGAGAATAAAACATGACTAGTCTTATTTCCTTGATCCTGGGAGACAGCGTCTTTACCTCTTCTATCATCTTCTTCATCAATCTATTATCAGCCCCTCTGTCAGTAAATGAGATTTGGTGGGACCTGTTAAACAAGGGTACACACTAATCTCTGCTGGTAAACACAAAAGGCTCTGACACAATTAGCCTTTTAATCCCTCAGTGGGTACAACAAGGGGCATGCCTGTGGCACTCTATCTAATGTTCAGATGGCACAGTTACTTGTACACACTACCACACATACACAGACACACACACACACACACAGACTTGTGGTGGCATATGTGGCCATTACATTTGGGCTCTAAAGGTCTAGTTGTGAGCAAAGGAAACACGTTTATCTCAAATGCAGAGCTGTATGTGGTAAAAGGATAGCTCTGCTCAATAATTCACAAGTGCTAATGAATGTTGCAGGGGATATGTGGGGCGAAACCAATTCTAATCGCCATATTATGAAGTCAGCCCAGTGTTTAGTTTCCAAGGAGACGCTCAATTGACATGTGTCATACAAAATGCATGTGAAATGTCGATGCTTTTTTAGTAGCCTCTGAGGGCTTTTTAGGAGTTAAGCGGCTACTGTATAAGATCAGGTGTAATGTGTCAGTAGGAGACCATCTCTAGGGCACAAAGAGTAACACAATAGACACAATACCAGTGACAAATGATTACTAGTGTGCAATACAACAGAGCAGTAATAACTGTGTGTATCTGTAAGATGATTATCTAACAGTATGGCTCCAAGGTGTGCTCAGTCTCACCTTACAACTGCCCTGATATAGAAACACAGGTGCAAATGATTCATTAAACGCAATGGAACCTGAGAAAGTGGAATTAAGTGATGTTCTTAAACTTGCAAAGCAAATTTGATACCCCCCCCCCATCCCCTGTTCCCCCTTGTTTTAAAAGAGGTGCCGTATCAAAGGAGGAGCTCAGCTTTGAAGCTTCTGAGGTCATGGCATCTGCTTTTCCTTTCAAAATCTAACACACTGCATATGTCTGGGGTTATATCACTTAGTCAGCTGACAGCAGAAGCTTTTTGTAGAAGTGTGAGTTTGAGAGAAAGACTAAAGCCATGAGTCACACAGTGAGGATAATTCCAGTGTGCACAGATTCTCCCGCACTGCCATAAATTTGCCAATACTTATTGCCTATGCAGAAACAATCCATTACATTAGTTTATTTGTTGCTTTTTTCTTACCGAAACATCTGGTGTAAGACATAGCTCTTTTGTGCCAAAAAATATGGTTATAGCGGTATAAATTAGTAATAAGCAACTGTTTGTTTGTTTTAATAGGTCACCAAACCATATCTCCTTTTTCCTAACTTCTGCCCTTCGCATTTGCTTGCAGGAAGTTGCACCAGCAGTTTGAATCATATAAGGACCAGGTTAAGAAGATGGGGGAGGAGTCAAAGCAGGCTCAGGACCAGAAGAGCGAAGCTCCAACCTGCGGGATATGCCACAAAACCAAGTTTGCCGATGGCTGTGGCCACATCTGTTCATATTGCCAAACGAAATTCTGTGCTCGGTGTGGAGGACGAGTGTCTCTGCGGTCAAATAAGGTAACACTGTGCTCGGTATTCCCTGCTTATAAGGACACACACGTGCTGATGCCTCACCCACAGGCTTTTTTTTTTTATATGGTACTATTTAAAATAAAAGCTTATGAAGCACTGCAGTAAAATCATAGTCTGGCAATTGAGCCAAAAGTGCCTCTAATGGAAAATAATGTTTTTCATATAACCAACATGTACTCCAGTCAGATACGCTCTGCATGCCTGTGTTCTAATTCTTGTCTCTCTGATGTGCTTATTCACAGCTATAGATCTTTACGTTAACTTACAGTTATTCTATTCGACCACCGGAGGGAGCTATCCCTCCTTTTCTTTTCTCACATAGGAACCTGATGACTGCTTTTATATAACGTAGCACTCAGATGCCCAGCTGACCACTGTAAAATACTCCCCATCCAAGACGGAGCTAAATTGTTTAGTATAAGGCCACTTGAGTTTGAATAATGAGTTTTATTGTTTTTATTTGATGCCATCCAAAACTGTTCTGGTGGAGTATGTGACAGTGCCACGTGGAACTACTAATGCCACTTACAATATCTCTCCCCCTCCCCATTTTCTGCCCCTCTCCCCTCTAATCTGTCTCCCTCTTTATTTCTTTCTGCTGCATTCCTGCTCTCATGGAATTGCAACAGGAGGACAAAGTGGTTAGCAAATTATTTTCTGCCCTTCTTGGGACTGTGTCTGAAGAAAGCATGGTTCATGAAATGCTGTGATATGCTTGATACACATACAGCAGCCAAGACAGGTGTGAAACAAACAAGAAAGATCCTGACTGGTCCTGTCTGTGAGTCACATCATTGCTGAAATAAACGTGAACTAATATAAAATAAATATACAGAGAGCTAATTTGAGGAGGGTCAAAATCTTTATGGTACAGTACCTCTAGAAAAACACAGAGAATAAAACACTAAAACGCAATAATGCTATACATATGAAAGGAGTACTATACAATGAAGGGAATGGAAATTGTAGCATTTCAGTTTTTTTGGAGCTAGTGCTTTGTGGTACAGATGCCAACCTTTTTTTTTTTTTTAATTTACACATGGTGGTGTGGTGGTTAGCACTGTTGCCTCACAGCTAGAAGGCCTGGGTTAGAATTCACCTTGGCCCGGGTCCAAAGACATGCAGTTAGTGAGGTTAGGTTAACTGGTGATTCTAAATTGCCCATGAGTGTGAATGGTTGTCTGTCTCTCTGTGTTACCCCTGTGACAGGCTAGTGACCTGTACAGGGTATACCCTCTCTTTTGCCCTATGACAGCTGGGTTAGACTCCAGAACAGGATCCCTGAACAGGATCAGCGGAAGAGAATGGATGGATGGATGGATGAATGGAGACCCAATATGCTTATATCCAGCTCCATACTCTGCTAGAGTTGCTTTGCATGATCCATAGTTAAAAACAATCCTTATTTTATCTTATATTTAACACTCCTGTTTATCCTTTGTCCAAAAGAGCCAGTTTTAGCTCTCTTCCTTTTACCTGACCTTCTTCTGATTGGCTGCAAACAAAAGTTTTGAATAGCAGGTAGGTGGGGCTTTTGACCAATCTAGGGAAATCCCTCTCACTGACATCATAATGACCCTGGGGTAGAAAATCTGTCTGAAATGGAGCATTTAGAGCAGTCTAAAGCCTGAGGTTTTGGCTCATAGCGAATGCTTACACATGCACTACCATGACTTAAACTTTGTCCATGTTTAATATGAGCATTTACCATTGTAACATTATATCCATCCATCCATCCATTCATTTTCTTCCGTGTATCCAATTCAGGAAAAGCATAACATGTCACCATTAATGTGTTATTTCTAAGCCTTTAGGCTTTATGTAGGTGCAATATTAAAATACAGGAGTGTCCCATTAAGCTTAATATTGACATTCACATTAGGGTGGATTTTAAAATATACATAGAGTACCTGTATTGTAATATCACCACTCTGATTAAAATAATATGAATTAAATTTTTTTTTAAAAAAGCTTTTCTAAGTTGACAAATGTTTTACTCCCACTTCATCACTAATATGTATTCTTCCACAATCTTCCATCACATGGCAGACTTATGCATATCAGTGTCAATGTACATGCATATACAGTATGCACAACATACATTTCCCAGCGCCGCCTTAGCATTCACCTCCCTGTGTTTAGTCATTGAAGTAACAGACTGTAGGCTGGAGAGGACAGTACATACCAACAGGCTCAGCAGAAACACAGAGCAGCGTCTGTCCAGCTGCTCCCTTCAATGCCAAGACCCCGGTTGTAAGGGCTCCCATTGTTCACTGCTGGATAATAGCTGGGAGATCAGTTACCGTGTTGTACAGATGGCGCTGAGTAATAACAGTGGCAGCAGGCTGGCAATAGACAGTCAGGGCAATGGCAGGTAGACCATGTGATGTGTCTCTTATACCGTGCCAGCTCTTTACCTGGTGATACCCTGGCATCCTGGCACACAAGGCCACTTCTCCATACAGACCATGGGCATGGGAGTGTTGCTCCAAAAACTACTGAATAACATTAATTTTTTAAATGAAAGGCCATTCTAAAGTAATGTATATTGGGATTCAGCTGCAAACACGAGGGAGAGAGATACAGAAATGATCCCAGTACAGGTGAATATGTGTGTCTCCTCTGGCCTCACTTGGTAACTCCACTATCTCAGTGCTTGACAGTGCTGCCATATATTTTTTTTTTAATATTTGTCACAGATATGCATTTGAAATGTGTTGAAATGCTTGTCTGCAGCAGGGGAGCAAAGTAAGCATTTATGGCAGGATTCAGAAGTTCAGATGACAGGGTCAGTCAGAGGGTCAGCATAGAAAAGAGCACCAGAAGTGATGAGACTCTAAGAGTTTAAAAAGAGGCATTTTTTCAGTTGTTAATATTGTTTTGTGCTACCTCCACATAATAAGCCAATACAGAAGACCACTCAGTGCATTAATTGCAAGATTTGCGATCACCATTGCAATATGAAATTGATTGTTTGGTGAGCTTGCAATTTGCAGCTGCATATGACAGAAGCTTTGATTACTCCCGCATGGACAAAGGGACACACTGTGGCGTGCCTGACCATCTTGTGTGAAAGCTTGTGTGTCAGTGAAAGAGGTGGTGGTGGTGAAATCTGCCCTTTTTCCATCCATCTACTCTTTCCCTCTCTCACAGATGGTGACAGCAGTGGCGAGAGAGATCTTGTTCTTTGAAACGCCATTGAATATTTACAAGTCTCCATGCCCGGAACAGCTAGCAGAGCTATGGCACGCTGGAATATGATATAGTGTAGAGGGACTGATAATTTAACAGTTGGTAGAGGAATTTAGGCCCCGGAAAGACGGAGGGCTCTGCTCACTAACCCTGCTCAATTCAATCTATGGCTCGCTTAGTGTAGCCACATTAATCACTGTATCTTATCGCAACGAGCTGAATAATAGATGTGAAAACACTGATAACAATGTGTGTTGATAACAATCACTGCTCAGCGATCATGCCAGGTAGCTTAGCCTCTGCTTCAAGCAAAAAGTAGAGAGGAACGTTTCTTTTCCTTGCTATTCTAAAAATCGGAAATGCCTTTGATATAGATAAACTGTGTGTCAGTGTTGTGAAGTCTTCAGAGTCCCTGCTTGTAGCGGTAGAGCACCCCCGCCATTTCCTCTGATGTGGCTTCAAAAGGGCCTGAGGAATCAACAGTCTCCAGGGAGGAACTCATTTGTGATTAAAGCAACTCTTGAAGATGTAACATGTGCTTCTTGGCCCCTTGACATTTCTGCTATAAAATACAAGTGCAGGGACAACATGATTTTAATGGAGTCTATTTCAGTTGAAAACAGTTTTTTTAATGAGTCAAAGAAAAATTCTGACTAAATAGCACCAGTGAAATCACTTTCATTGTTAGAAAAAAGCTCCTGCTTCCCTGCTTGACAGCACGCTACTGTCTGTTTTTGCTTTGCACCTTAATGTACAATGCCTTTTTTTTAATATGTGCTAAACATGCCATGATGTTACAGTAGTAATGAAGTTTGAAATCCCCTTAATAAATGTGTTCTAACATCTTCAAAGATGACATGATTGATGCAGTGCAAGTGTAGGTTCAGCTCTTGGCAGTGATGCTGATGTCACCTATTTATGATTGTGCTTCAGAGCTTGAAAACAATGGCTAATTATACATTTATCTTTTTTTTTCATAGCTATGCAAGGAATTTTCCTCTATGCTACTGCTTAATCATTTGCTGTGATTTCCCAGGTAGTAGACAAAATGCTTGCAAGCCCATGTTATGGGAAAAAAAGGGCACATTTCAGACGAGCGCTTTAAGCTTGGTTTAGGCTGACAACACCTCATCGCCCGTATCGGTTCCTCAAGTGATATGATCGCTGTTCGACTTAGTAAGTGCGTAAGCAGCTTAGGTAAAAGTCATTCATACATGACGAAGTGTTTCACACAGCATTTGGAGTCGTTTCCAACCATTTCAACAGAGCCAGAACGCTTTTTTCCCCCTCGCATGTTCAACATTTTGTGACTCCTGATCAAGCGGATGTATGACGTGAGGGCAAATGCGCGATGATGCATTTGTTTTCCATTTTTCTTTGTTCAGACTCGGGATATATTTACAGCACAGACTGAATGTTCCTGTTTGCGCTAACTGCTGGGAAAACAGCGGCTGTCCCTATTCTGCGTTTTCTCGTCTGTCTGTTGGATTGTGGGAGCAGAGCTGGGACGCGTCGCATATGTAATGAGCTCTCAAGTCCAGCAGAGCTCTGACTCTGTTCCAGATGAACTCATACAGCTGCACCTGAACACAGCATGTTCTTTTTTTTTATTTATTGGAGAGCCGCTGACATTCAATCGGGACTGTTTGGACGGATGGATCCACAGTAACGACTGAAGAAAGGAATCTTACATTTTGTGTGTGCTTCTGTTCAGTCTGCTACTGCTTTGTTAGAAAGAAATAGGGAATACGACTTCGTTGGCTGGTTTTCCCGGACGGGATGTGGACGGGTGAGCCCCCGGTGTAACCTTCACGGTGTTTTCAGCAGCTGCTGTCCGGCAGGCAGGCAGGCAGCCTGGTGTCTGGACTTGGAGCTGTCCGTGGTACTGAAGGTCGGAGCCGCTTCTTCGCTTTCAGGAGCAGGAGCCACTGACAGTCGTCAGCACATTATTAGAAGGACTTATAGACGGCGATCTTTCTGCACGGGCACAGTGGTTTCTCTCAGCGGCACCATGGGTAAGCTGAATGAGCATCGGGGTGACTGCATCGCGTTTTTCACCGGTCATTTTGTTTGTCACAAATGTGACCATTTCATCCCAGCAGCTTTGCTGAATACAGCATGCGCTGCAGCAGTTCCTTTTCGGAAAACCTCAAATCAAAAACATCCGCACTATTAAAAATGTGCCGCTTCTAGATTACATTTATTTTACCGACAACACTGCATATGTTTGTTTCCACTGAGGGCGCAGTGTCAGTCAGAAATGTTTTTTTTTTTAACACGTTTATTTAGGTCATAGAGAGGCTGAAGGGGCTGTGGGTCTGACAGGCATCAGCCATGTCTGTGTGAACCAATATACTGATTTTCCACAGCATCCCCCTCCTCTTTTCTTGTGTCTCTGAACTTCAAACACGGAACATAAATATTCATCAAGTCTATTATTATTACTGGCGCGCACACTAAAATTAGAAGCTCATTAAAATGTAATTCACCACGTGCAGTCAGTGTTAGGGCATGTGAATGTAGGTGCTATCCTTCCCTTCTTATTGGCTGTGATACACTCTCAAATAATAACAATAATAATAATAATAATAATAATAATAACAATAACAATATCCTGTAAACTTGTAATTCTTGAGAAGTGCCTCAAAATTCTTAATTCAATATCCAGCTTTCATAAGATAAAGTAAATGTTTGGTTATGCAGTACCATATGCAGCTGTAGTGTGCAAACATGGCTTCTGCATGGGTGAAATCTTAATACACCTTTACATCTTCTACTTCTATCCTGAAACACGTTATTCATTACCCTGCTGGTGCGTTCAGTTTTCTTTCATAACACTAAAGTGTGTGGATTTCATCCACTCTAGATTATAGGCAGGACCGTTTGTGATGCCTGTGTGCTTAATCTGTTCTGAGGAACACTTCACTCCCCAAACAATGAGTCTTTAATGAGCAGTTCAGTTCACCCCAGTTCAGGTGAAGCAGAGAAACAGGAATGCAATATGATACCTATGACAGTTCATTTACTTGCCCATCAATATTGCAGCTTGTTGCTGCTTTAGCTGTAGATGAGCTTATCTTTGTCTTTGTTAGGCAGCTGATATGAAAAAAACTGAGAGAAAAAGTAAATGTGGTCTTCAGTTGGAATCATGGCATAGACACCCACCAGGATGCCCAGGCCATCTCTTGTAGCTACCAAGCAAATGAAGGTGGCTAAGATGTCACCAGAAGTCCCTGCCTAAATTTTAAATAGCAACCTGTCAAATCAGGAGACTTATTGGATTACAGTTATGACTGAACAAATGAATGTAAAATGAACAAATCTAAAAGTGTCATTGATTTCAATTAACACTGGAGCTGGCTTTCTGTTTTGTTTTTTTTGTTTTGTTTTGTTTTGGGTTTTTTTGCCTGGAAGGATACTGCTGATTCACTCTGGAGGTTAAATAATGTTGCAGTGCAGTTTAATGGCCACAAGAGAGAGCTCGGTGCTCTCTGCTTGCTGCAAATCTAGGAGCTTTGTGAGGGGATGACTCCTTCAAGAAGAATTTGAATGTTTGAATGGAGCAGATAAAACAGTGTGTAACATGTAAAGGACATTGCTGATGGGTGCATGTTATAGTTCACTGCAAAAAAGGTTTAAAGATAGTCTGCCATTCAGAGGCCTCTGTGGATGTGCTATTGTCTATTCCCCAAGAATACACACACACACACACTGCTCCCAAAAACCACCTTTGGTCTGATAAGAATCTATTGGAAAGGAAATTATTTATTGATCCTGTGGCATGTGGTGTGTGTTTCGCTCAGTAAACAGCCTATAGCACATTTAATAAGTGTCTGTCCTCCTGGTGTTTGGAGCCGGTGGTAGCACTGAGTTTTTTAGCTTTCTATTTTTAACTGTAGGTTCAATGACTATGAAATGTGCAAACACAGAGAGAAATGGCCCTGCCCGAGGGCCGCAGCCCCCAACCCGCTGCCTGCGCTCAGCCGTGAAGAGTTGAGCCAAAGGGAAGCGTGTGTGTTTGGAGAGTCTGGAGCAGAATGGCTGTAGTGAAAGTGAAAATACCTGGGGCTGTTACAGCTGCTTGACCAGTGTGTGTGTGTCTGTGTCATTGTGAATGCATGCATCTGCTCCTGAGTCTTTTTGTCAATGTGGTCTGTAAATGACTGGTTGAATGAATGGCAGTTATAACAGTTTCCTGTCAGTGTGGGTTGAGCTCACTCTGTCTTTGGACTGCATCCCTAGATGGACTGTTAGCAGCCTTATGCTGTGTGGTGTCTGCCAGTGTGGCTAAAGATGAACCAGCGTGTTTCTGTTACTGTCACACATCTTGTGTTGTGATACAGCATGAGATCTTACCTCTACCATCAAACACATTTGAGCGTTTGTTCAGCAGTTTACTTATTTAATGCTAAATCCCATTTCAGCCTGAATGTTTTTGGGGTAAATTTTGTATCCTTAAATCCCACATCCTTGTTCTACTAAACCTGATAGATTACTAGCCTGTCAAGCCCCTCTGTAGTCCCGTAAAACATTTAGGTAACCTCAGAAAAATGCACCATCATCAACCATTCAGTTCATTCAGTGTTTTTGGATATTGTAGATTCAGCCTGTGGAGTTTTTTTTTCTTTTTGCTCCTCCTGTCTAATAGGCTGTATAAACCTCCATTTTCATTCTGACTCTGTTCCAAAGCACAAATCAAATCCAAGTATTGATGTCTGAAGCTCAGTGTGCACAACATTTGCTGGATCCGTGCACGTTTTTCTGTTGGCCCGTGTTTTTGGAATACTAATGCGCTATCAGGTATTCACTGATGAGATAAAAGAGCTTGACATGTGCAGTCCAAGGGCTGAGAATATGGTTAATTATTATTGGCAGGCTGGGGAGGTGCACAGTAACTGACTCCCTGTTAATTGCAGTTTGGAGGGGTAAATATGTAGGTCATCGGCTACAGCAGGGAAAAGGACAGATTTCAGGTATTTAACCAGGTAAAACATTTTTTTTCATGATCTTACACTCTTAAACATAGTAGTTTACTTTAATAGTATAAATAACCTGCACATTCCTCCAATTGAAAATTGTAGTGGAAATTATAGCATACTGAGTAAGTTCCATCCAGTCATCACTGCAGCTTGTTATGCATGTGTATGTGTGTGACACTGCCACTTAAAGGCCACTTAAATGTATTTCTATGTATTAGCAGATTTAGGAGTTACCCTGTCTTTGGTGGAATAGCTGCAGCCTTTGGGGCCTCCTGGTATTTAGTAACATGTGTCTGCACATTTATTCTGTCAGCAGACCACTCATCTAACTCCCCTCTTGAAGGTGCTGACACACGGTGCTTGATCTTGATTACTATAGAACAATGTTACCTGAAGCAAAAATCCAACAGAAGGAAACTAATATCCTGTTTTGTTTTGTTTTTTATAGACCCCTTTATGTGATTCATGGCTTCCACTTTGAGATAATGTCCCACGACTTATTTACAAGTCGCGATGTCAGTCAAATCAGATCGAGGTTGCAGGAGGTAATGTGAGGTTGATGAGCAGTAAGGTGGCCGCTGGGTCTTATACAGTGACCCCTGGTTCACTGCAGAGCCCTCACAATGATGCTGGATAAATAAGACAGCCGTGGTCTGACTGGCTGCAGTCCTATGTGACACATAAAGCACTGTCCATAGCCTCCCTGCTTCCTTTGTGTGTCACCATGGTTATAAGCCATCTGTAACATTGATAGCTGGTCATAAATACCTCGTGTGTCAGTAGCACATGGACCAATACATGCTACTTGCTGTGTAGATGCTGAGCTTCTTTTGGCCTATGAAATATAACAGAGATCCTTCTTTATTGTGACATAAAAAAGAATTTAAAAAAAGAAGGCTTCTGTTCTCTGTTTTTGTGACATTTTTCCTGTTTCAGCTGTATTGGATTCCAGTGTGGATATAGATCTCATTATTCTATTCACTCACACGGAATAGTCAGTTTTGCTCAGCAGGATTCATAACTAAGTAATATTACCCAAAAATATCTGAAATATGTGAATTCTCCTTCACACCTCTCATTGACCTCTTGACAAAGTTATTAGGAAAAGCCATAGAAGGTCTTTTCGTTTTTGGACTGTTCGACTGTACCCAGGGTGTTGTTATGCAGTGGTGTGAAATTTATAAAATTGAATCATGGACTGTGTAACTGGATGACTGCTCTTTTTCCTTCTCTCTTTTCCACTCAGGTGGCCTCTAAAATTTTTCTCTGTTTTAGTGCAAAGGCTGCATGGGATGTTTCAGCTTGCTAACACCTATAATCATTGGTTGGGTCTCTACCACAGAGGTTGCTGCTCTGTATCTCTCTGTACTTCAAGTCGAGCCAGCCGCTGAGATAAGCAGTTGTGGTTTAGAGCTATGGCACAAATCGAGCCTTTGAACCTGTGCTGACAGTCGCTGTACAGGCCAGCACGATTTAAACGAGTTCAGCTAATCTAGAAATACCATTTCGGTCAATTCAGGGCCCGCTTGTACTAATAACGGTAATGCACTGACTCAGCGCTGGAACTGTAAAGGCAAGAAGCGTGGTGAGGGTGGGGTGCTGCAGTGGCTCTTGGCTACCCCGCTGTCTGTCTGGCCTGTTAGTCATTTGGTAAGGTCTTACTCTTCTTAGACGCGATTAGATTTCACTCTACTAGAGAGGTGTGGTCACCTGTAGTAGGTCTGATGCTGTGCAGATAGCAGCCCAGTTACACCAGTACAGTCATGTGATTTTCTGCCCAGGATGAAATGACACAGCAAGAATATATTACAATTCATTTCCAACTATATTAGCAAAATGAATGCAGCACTGTTGCATTACCTGCACACAGTACACTCAGTAAGATGTAACTTCTGCTGTTGCCCTCTTTTTTTTCTTCAACTAGTGCTAAAACCTCTGTAGAGGATGGACTCACAGGCTCAAAATGTAGAACCGAAATAGAAATTTGAACTAATTTCAGTGATTTCAAAGGCTGCTGCATGTGTAAAATATATCATCATTTACCTCATCATCATCAGTTGTGTGTAACGTTTATGAATATTGTCGCTGTAGGGTGAAAACTCATTTGACTCGCTTTTTTAAAAACTCTGGTCCTGGCTGCTGATAGTTAAACGTTGAAAGATTTCTTTTCACCCAGCAACAATGATATCCCTCATAGTTATGTTACAGCTTTAGATAACAAATACACAAATCACTCCATTACAGCTCATCTTGGGTTTTATGAGGTGCCCGCTGCCTGTTCAGTTGATGCCGCTAACTCTTCCCCTTCTATTTCCTGCAGGTTATGTGGGTATGCAACTTGTGCCGAAAACAACAAGAAATCCTCACCAAATCAGGGGCATGGTTCTACGGCTCGGGGCCTGGTCAAGCACGGGGTGTGTTTGAGGGTGGGCCTCAGGGGAAGAAGGCCAAACTGCAGGACCCGTCCCTATACCCCTACCAGGGAGCCTCAGGAGACTTGACACCAGTGTCAGACAGAAACAGACCTCACGGCGGGCTCTTGCCCAGACAGGCGTCCCTTGACAACGGTTCAGGGCTAAGGTACGCAGGGCCCCACCCATACACACATCAGTTCTTGTTTGTGAAAACAAAAAAGCATGGGCATCCACTGTGTAAGTTACAGATGAGAGTGTCACAAAGGTTTTTTATGTAACTGCAGAAAACCTTTTAGCATTAGCATTGCTCTGTGTGGCAATAGAAGGAACGGGCATTCAAGCCCACAATAAGTGCGCTGTCTCCTAGCAAGCCAGTCAAGAACCCATATAAAACTGCTCCTACATGGAGCCCATGAGCCCTATAAAGGACACAGAGAGACATATACTGTATCTAACTGGCACTAACTCAGCAATTCTACTACAGTCATCCACCCACTCACTCTCTCTTCATCACACACATACACACACGCGCACTCACACACACACATATACACCACGGTGGCACACATAAACACAGATGGTTGAAAGTCTGATTCAGCTGCGACGGGAAACTGGCAGGTGAGGTGTGTGCGCAGTAATTTGTATTATCTCTGTTTTTGAGACAAAGAGCAGTTTTTAACTGCAGCAGTTTTATTTTGTAATTAGTCCTGTTTGTAGGCCAGCTCAGTCACTGCAGTAAATAAAGTATTAATAGGATGGTTTTTGGAGTAGAAAAGCAAGAGCAGGCTAATTGCGATGCAGAACACTGTGTTTCTTTTGTCATATGCACTAAGTCCTCCCTCTGTGTGGAACACTCTCAAATGCTGACAACACGGACACGCTGTGCTTGTGGATCCCATATCCGGTCGCCTTTTTCTTAATGCTGGTGTCAAGTAAAGTAGTTACTTTGATGTCCACATGGGGGCTCCTTGCTCTTTCTTCTTCTAAAGGCAGAAAAGGAAGCTTATAGTCAGGATCTGTACACTCTCTGGAATTTCTCAGCAGAGCCCTTTCAGAAGAAAAAACTCTCTCGTGTCCCTCTTTTGCTCCTCCTCAGATGTAAGGTAACTCAACATTTGTTCAGTGCAAAGCTTTGTTTTCCATTGGTCTGCCACAGCAAGCACAGCTCTCAGACTAACAGTTGCCCTTGTCTCTCTATCTGTTCTCCCTCCCCAGACTTCCCAATAGGAAAGATGGGAAATGCAGGCTCTATATTGAGCCAGTCTGTGGAGAACAAACTCTGTGGGCAGCCTCGATTTAAATAGAGAGTGGCACAAAATTAACCCAGAGTAATTTATGTGTATTGACACACATTTATAGGAGAGTTACAGTAAGTCTGTCCCCCAAAGCATCTCTGCATCTGTGTTACATGCCAACCAAGTATGGGAACACCTACCTGTCTAGAACAGCGACAGACCAACCTGCACAAGTCTGTGGTCACAGCATGTCTCTAAACACGGAGCTCTAAGAATTCACAAAAGAGGGTGAGATCTTGGGTAAAAACACATTTGGTTTAACTGTATGGTAGTCCACTTAATAAGGTACAAACCCTACAGAAATATAGACAAGAACACAATGACCAAGCAATCAACCCTTTTCAGCCACAGGACACGTAAACATTACTGCTTCATTAATCTGTTACAGTGATGGCAGATCAGATATACAGTACCCATGGTGTGCAACTGATATACATTAAGTGATCTATAACACATGAGGTTAGAGTTTTATACAATATGACAGCTGTATTTTGGTAGTTTAATAGAGATCATATCTTGCTTGCAGTTATGGAAACATGTGCAAACATATTTTTAGTAGACTTCAGTCAGAGGCCACTTTGGAACATATAATTTAACTATTTTTTATAGACTCTGTGTGACATCCGCTGTCTGAAATGAAGAAGAGTACACAGCTTTTTTTGCCACGATGCCCTGATTAATCCTGTCTGTGTGTCAGGGATAGGCTAATTCATTATAAGCAATGAATACATTTATGGCTGTGTGCAAGTGTGTGCCACGTTGGAAATGCTCGTGGATAGGTCCTGCTGCTGTCTGTAAAGAAAAAATTCTACAAATAGCTGAAGTTAAATGTTTTCTTAAAACTGGGGATGCTGTGATGTTGTTGTTCAGGGCCTTCTTTAGAGCACTCATCTTTCCTTAGTACCCTGACTAAAATGCATGAGCGAAATGTGAATACAGCAGATATGGTAATCTCAAAACTGATGTGTTGCCGTTACTAGATCTGACCTAGTAGGCTTGCCATCATGACTTTTATGGTAAAAGTGACCAGGGTTCTCAGTCAGACCCGAAGCAGATGTCGTCATATTAATTAAAAGCAGTGCATATCTCATACTGTACATATTTTTCTCGCCTGTGATGATAAAATGTGAAGGATGTTGTTCTTGTTAAATCTCCCATACACTGTGCAGTGATGAAAAGCAGAGAATTGTGTGTAACTGCAAATTCTAATCAAAGCTGCAGTACTTTACAGTGGGAAGTGATGCAGGAGTCAGCTCAAACTGCTCCAAGCAGTCAGTCACTCAGTCACTTTGTGTTCCGATCCAGGCTGTTGCCACTGTATTTTGAATGATTACATGGCTTGAGAGGTGGAGATGGTATCAGGGAAGTAATTTTCACACTGACATTGCCTACATTTGCAGTGACACAACAGGAAACTGGCTCACTGAAAATTCATGGGATAATGCCGATGATGGATAGCACAGAGTCCATAAATAGAACTCCCTCTGCATAAGCACCAAAACCCACTTTCATTAATCTTAAAGAATGTTTAAATTAACTCCTGGATCTGTTCTGCTAAAAAAAAAAGAAAAAAAGGAGGGGGAAAGCTGGCGGTCTATTTATAAGGAGAAATAACTTGGGAGGGCTTCCAATTTGTCTTGGTCTCGAAGGTGTCATTTGAATGAACGTGCAAATACGCCAGGACAGCTGCAGTGTTGGGAGATGCTGATGAAACAGCCATACCTAAACAGGGATGGGAATGTACTCACTGGAAGAATTTCTTCAGATTCTGCATTTTTAACACATTTAACCCGGCAGCGGCACGTTCCAGCCTGCCAAAAATGTAAGAAGAGGAAGGAGCGGAACAAACTTAGCTTGCATTATCCTGTAACATCCAGCAAAAACCCAGTCTGTTATGCGGTAGCCTGGGACAGTTCAATTCATCATTGCTTAATCTAACCTAGTCTGTCTCAGTTTACAACTGTGTACCAGCACTAGTCGCATTTTATGCTCGCGCTGCATCAGCCTTGATCAGCTCTGTGGTGAAATAACAATATGGTGAGTTGACACAGATAGTTCAGTTTTTGTTGTTTTCATCTAGAGAGGGGTTTGTTTTGAATCGAGCAGGCAAGCGCTACTGACATAAAAAGAATAAGAATAAGCAAACATTTTAGCTAAGTTTTCTAAAACAGTTAACTGGATTTCAGCAATATGGAAATGCCCTTTAAGACTTACAGTGTTACTCATCGAATGAATTTTTCATAGCTGATATTTTGATGTTGATAAACCTAACAGTGCCCGAGTGTTGTTGATGCTGAGTCACTGGGTCACTTGGACGGAACTGTGGGATAATAGAAACATTTGCAGTCACAGGTGTTATCCGCTCATTGGTTGAAGAACAATTTTCCTTTAACTGTAAAAAAAAAAGAAGCCTTTTTTCTAAATCAGGGACTTTATTATCTTGATATTATCACAGTGCTGCCATCATTCTACATAAATACATTAACTGTCTCTTGCTCAAAACAAGGGCGACATTATTGTACAGATTAACAGCTGAGTAGCTGCTTAAATTTAGCAGGCTTATACTTTATCTCTCAGAGTCTTGAATCACCTTCTCCTAGTCTGTCTCCCATCATCTTCCTGCTTAGGAAACGGTCTTTATACCGTGGCAGGACAATAGGCTTCTTGAAAACAGTAAAGCTCCTGTAAAAAATATGTAACAGGGTTAAATACAGCAGCTTTAAAGAAAGGCCAGGGCCTCACTAGGTTCTTTTCAGTTAATTTCAAGTCTTTACAGTTGGCTCTGAATGAAATGAAATACATTAAATAAATAAAAGAAATAGATAAGTCTCTCGGGAACCCCCCCCCCCATTTGTTGTGCGCTCTTTCCTCACAGTCACCTTATTGCTGATTGATGTAGGGCTGATAGGCTAAAGCCGGATGTGGGATGTAGGAAAGATTAAAAAAACAAACAAAAAACGTGACGACAGCACCGCCTCTCTCCCCTGTATTGTACTGTATGATACTGTGTATGATTTTGAGGGTTATCTGCTGCTGTGCGCGTCCCAAAGAGTGCATGAGACAGAATGGAGAGATATGGCGAAGAGTTCGCGCGACTATATCAGTGGCCACAATAGCGCGTGTGTACGTGTGTTAGCGCAAGTGTGTACTCTTCACAGGCGACGGGAAATATGAGTTGAATGTGAGGCAGCAGCTGATGCGCCGGTGAGGGATGCTGCTGCCGCCGCTGATGCTGCTGCTGGTTGTCGTATAGGATGCTTCTTCGCTTTTTCTTTCCTCCGGGCGCTCCTTCACCTCTCCCATACGGAGAAGAGATTTTTGCTGCTGCGAGAAGAAGAAAAGGCTTGTTACCGGCACCGGCACTACCTCCTTTTTCTCGTTTGAAGTCTGAAGCATTATGACCGAAGGATCCCACCCGGTATGCATCTCGCTTAAGGACACTTTTTACCAGGAGCGCCAGGAGGAATATGGAACTTGATCGGCGTTTCTGCGTTTAATGCGCCGGGAGATAATAATAACAAAGAAAAAAAAAAAAAGGAAAAAAACTGAGGAGGTGTATGTGTGGAGGGGGGCGTCCGGAGCGAACGCAGGCTTTGGGATGTAATGGTGGTAAAAGGGAAAAGGGTGAGCACTTACTGAGGATAAAAGAAAACGGAGGGGAAAAATGCAGTTTGAGACATTGCGTCAGTTCTGTAGCTCGGTTTTATCACATTTCAACGGGGCTTTCACGGCACCTCAGAACATCTTGCAGACGGAGCTGTTCGAGCAGGCATTGAGCAACATCGGGTGAGTGATTCCTTTGTAAAGAAATGCCCAGATTTATGAGGGGAGGGCTTCCCCGTTGGTATGTCATGCGAGTGTTTGGCGGGGGGAGGGAGGGGTAGGGGGTGCATTTATCGATCGGCATCCTGCCTGCGTAATAACAACCTACAATATAGTACTGCTGCAGATATTTCCTGGCTAGATGATGGGGCCGATCAGCGTTCCTGCCGCGGTTTGCTGAGTGCGCGTGCACGAGCGACTGCTGGAGGTTGGTAGCTTGGGCGCTGTGACCATATCGAGGTATGTGCCGTGCGCGTAGCCGTAGATGTATGTGCGCGCGTGCGCTTTATGCCCCAGCGCACCGCTGCTGCTGCAGCATGTCTCTGCCCTGCTGCTGCTGCTGCTGCTGCTGCTGCTGTCGTGCCTGAGAGGAGAACATGAGGGAGGTGACGATCACGAGGGTTAATGGACACCTTAGGAGTCCGGAGCTGGGGATGAGTGGGAACCCCCACCCACACCCACGCCTACACGCCCACGATATGTGCCTTTGAGGGTATCTAGTGGGAGACAATATGAAGCAAGTTTTTTTAAAAAGGTATCAGTTACTAAACTACACAAAACCAGTTGCAAGAACGCACGTCACATACATTTTTGCAGAGGAATTAAGAAATCTATGCTTAGAGTAACAGAACAATAATTGTTTGCATATTGTAATTTGAAAATTGTAGCTTTTCTCTACAGCATTACTGCAACGTATTTTACACGTGCTGTTAAAATGTGATAGAAATGAGTGTGTGTGGGGAGGGAAAGGGAGAAAAGTTGGCTAAAGCCGGATGTGGGATGTAGGCTAGATGATGGGTGCCTAGAGGCACTGAAGCATATTACGATTAGTCTGCTAAATGCTCTGTACCCTACGGAGAGGCCTCTGGTCATCTGGCCAGGCATGGCTGTTAGACACATTATGCAGACTGCAGAAGGACTGTAAACTTGCACACAGACCACACGTTTTTGCAGCCGTGGGGTCGAGAGAACCGACAGGCCACTTTTCTTTCTTGCTAGATGCAGACCCTGTATCGCCACACCGTCCACAGTCTGTCTCTGGGGACTGCGAGTCTTTCCCCTCTTGTCCCCCACCCCACCGTCAGAAATAATTTACAGCATTACCGGGCTCTCTGCCACCTCACATTACATGGCCAGAACACTCAGCCACTGGAAGGGCAGAACAGGGAGGCTCTGTGCCTGGAAATTGTGATCCAGCAATCATCACATCTGACTGATTAAATTGAACTTATTTTCCATCACAACCTTTTTTTTCTTCTCAGCAAATTCGTTCAGTCTGTGAATCGTAGTCAAAAGCAGACTAGAGCCAATAATTTTTATTATAAATGATCACATTTGCAGCTGGTGTGTCTAAATGGCAGACAGATTTCATGAGAGAGTAATGATAAAGGTAATTACTTTTTTTTTAGCACGGCACAGGCCAGTGTCAACCTCTTTGTTCGCTAATTTGTCTGTACATAGTATCATCAAGCTCACAGGTACACAATAACAACACAACACTGCAAACCAGCAGTGTGTGCCGTTATCAGTGAATAGCCAGCTTAGCCGTCCGTTCGATCAGGGCTGCTTGAGTCTCTCTCCCTCTGTTGCTCTTCTCTCATACTCGGCTTCCTAATGGGCTGTATGCTTTTAGATCCAGCTTCCATGTATTATGCATGTGTGCGTCAGCAGAGGTCCTAATGGGGTGTGGGAGATCTGTTCTTAGAAGGCCTGAATGGTTTGGAATTGAGTGGTCAGTCACTACATTTAAACTGCAACCATACGCCTGCCCCACCGCCACGTCTAATGAACAGTAACTGGTGCCTACTTTTTATAACACATCCGGTGTTTCATCTCCAGAATGCCTCTGACCAAAACGTGTTTGTTGGACTGAAGCGTTAGAAAGGATGTTACTGAGTTTTTGCAGTGCAGGATCTTGTAGTCTTTCCCCAGATGAGCTGTTGTGAAGTGTGTGGTGTGGTGTATGGGAGCGTTTGATTTTCTGCATAGATTCCGTGTATTGAAAGCATTTCCGTGCGTCACATCCAGCATATTAAATAAAACCCATGTGGTTGCAGTTTAATGATTCCGAATGTGCCGCACAGTCAGGGGCGTGAGTTTAGTGACTCATCCTCATACTCACAGCTGTTTACATCATCCCACATTCTCATATATTGTCCTCCCGCAGTGACGGTGTATTTGCAGCTGTGCGTGTTGTAGCTTGTATGTGCGGCAAACCAACTTCTCTCCAGCCCTGTCAGTATTGCACTGAAGCTTCTTCTGATGTGGAAGTGCTTGGATTGCCATAGCAATAAAGTGTAGCGTTTGAGCATTAGAAATGATGATGTTGTATCTCTGTCAGTTAACATAGATTGTACACTTGTCTAAAGCATGTACTTGTCCACAAAGCATTCATATCTTCATTATCAAAAATATTGAAAATCTTTTATGGAGAAATTAATTTGAAGTCTTGGAGCTTTCAGTCCTGCTGATTTGGTGATGCAGGTAGTTACTGGAGTTAAACAGCAGATGTGATTTAGTACTACAGGTCACTGAACTCTGGGGGCAGCAAACCAAAGTGATGTTTTAATAAAGAAGTCGGGTAGAAAACTTTCTTTTTGTCACTGCAGATGGCACGAGTCTGTAGGGCATGGTGAAAATAGTTGTTATCTCAGCGAGGAGTCTCATCCAACAGCTCACTGTGGCTGATCCTTTGGTGGTCTTACTTGCTGCAATATTTTAACTAATCCGCTATCACAAAATGCTGAAAATAACTGGTGCCTACTTTTTACAAATGCATTCTGGATAAATAATAGCGGTAGGTCTAAGCTCACAAGCAAATGCATTGAATTTCCAGTAACTGCTTGGTGTTTCACCAGATAAATGCTTTAACTGTAAAGCTGCAGCTGTAGGAAATGTGTGCTTTGTTGCCAGCGGACACCCAGTTGGCAATATATAAAATATGTAAATGTGCCATACTTATATGAGTGGGGCTATGGCCTCATTTATCATTGTGCCCCCTCATTTGGCAATAGATGGTAACTTAACCAAGATCAAATGAAAATCCTGGCAGTTTCCCCTTGAAATATTTTTGCACAACTTTACTGACCGCAGAGATATTATGGAACAGAAAACACTGAAGTTCTGCAATCCCAATTATAAAACCTGATTATATTTAACTTTATGTTCCATCCTGAATTACTTCACTAAGCAGGTGTGAGCCCACTCAGTCAAGAGCCAGATTTCAGTTGCCTTTTCAGCGTTGCATCTGTAGCAGCAAATTTTCCTGTAGCAGTCCTCGACTAAGCTAATTAGAAAATGTGGGCTTGTAAGTGCTGCATGCACAGACTTATTTTCTTATTTGATTGCAAAGCGGTGTTAAATAACAGGTAGTGCAGCTTAATGTGTTCGGACGATCACACTTGGTAGTTTTCCTGCTGTGATGTTGTGAGGTTAACCTTTCAGAATAGCGTTGTTTTGGCTGCGATCTTCTCTTGAAACTACATCATCAAGTGGTTATGAGGATTAAGGCTATTCTACCTTAAGTTACAACTGATGCAGAACAGATTATTAGACTTCTCTGTGCAGCAGCTGGATGTTTCTGAGCGATTTTTTTCCCCATGTTAAAGAACTGCTCAGTTTTAGTTTAGAAAAATAAACAAACTGAGAACTTCCATCCATAAAATGAATCTGAACAATCATTTCTAGCATGATTAATTTCAATCTGAAAGCTTTAAGTAACTTCATTAAGCACTCACATTCGATCTTATATGTTGCATAGTACGACCCACACATCATCTTGTCAGCCCATACTGATAACAAGCATTGTGAGGAGCTCAGTGGAGAAACAAAGCAGGGAGTAAAAATGGCAAGAAGTATCAGAACATACCAGAGGAGGCAGGAACACCCAGGCATCAGTCACCATGGTGACAGAGCTGTAGACAAAGCAGACATAACAGACTGCAGCTTGTGGGACTCTGAACCTCTGGAGCCCCAGATTCAAGTTGATGTGACAGAACTAGAGGAAAGGAGAAGAGGCAAATGAGAGTAAAGGGGTAAGGGGAAGGAGAGAGATGGAGAAGGAGGCGGAGGGGGAGGAAGATCGCATACCAAGAAACAACAAGAAACTGGGAGTTGGATTCTAGGGGTGCAACAGTTTTGAAACCGAGACCACAAGCCACAATGCAAACATCTGCAGTATTGAGCTGCACTTCTATCTATTTATGCTGAGTGCCTAGGTAAAGCATACTAGTCTGTTTAAAGTTGTAAAGGTTAAAGGTTGTTCAGTTATTGAGTGCTAAAGACTGTTGTCTTGATGGGATTCAGAGTATGGCTATATGTTCAGTAGTTATTTTGCACCCTCCACCTCCTTCCTAATATCCCGTCACGGCTCGCCCACCCTCGGCCCACCCTCGGCCCACCCTCGGCTCACCCTCGGCCCACCCCTCGGCTCACCCTCGGCCCACCCTCGGCTCACCCTCAGCCCACCCTCAGCTCACCCTCAGCCCACCCTCAGCTCTGTGGTGTCGTACCCGGGTGTCGGAGGCACTCAGCAGCTGTAATTAAACCGGCCCTTTATTGGTTTTGTCCTCGCCATGGGAGAAGTGCGCAGAAAGAAGGGAGGCCCTGGTTTATGCCTGGGCGTCTAAGAGAGGGGTTATTATGATTGCACGCTAGAGAGAACGAAAAGAGGCAGATAGCACGAGAGAAAGTGGAGAGAGTTGGAGTGATAGAGAGAGACAGCGGCAGAGGCTGAATCGATATGCTCGACTCCTCTCACCAAATCATATCTCAGCATCAAACCACGAGTGAGAGAGGAAGAAAGACAGCGAGAGAGAGAGAGCAAGAGAAAGAGGGGGGACTGGTAGCTAGCAGTGGGCTGTGTGACCAGATAAACATCAGGCTAATGTCCCTAGCCCCAGGCCTGCTGCCTCTGCTGCTATTGCTGCTACCCAAAGAGGGAGGTGAAATTGCTTTTGCTGAGGTTTGGTTACAGTTCGCCACAGCACGGTCCCACAGCAAGGAGCACACGTGATATCATCCACAGGGATGTATATTAGGTAGGTGTATAGGTTCGCTGGCCAGGCCATTCTCAGCAGTGAAACAGGATGAGGAAGGTAAAGAAGGGGACACAGAGCAACAAAGGGAAGACAGAGTACTTTTCAAAAGAAACGCCAGCCTGTGCAGAGCGCTGACATCTGGGCTCTTTTCATGCTCATGGAGCGAGACTGATTCCCTCAAAGGCTGAACAGGCACGCATGCGCATGCGTATGCGTTTGTGCGTGTGTTTGACCCTCAACCTTAACCTGCCGTAAATGGTTGGGATACAGTAGGCATAGTGTCCTCTCCCTTCACTTTGTTCATTATAAGCCACTTCCAGTGCCGCCCCAGGTCCTTAACTTCCTCTCTTTCCACCAACTAAAGAGAAGGCTGCTGAGTGGTGTAAATGAGAGATTCAGCTCTTCTCTCTCTCTCTCTCTCTCTCTCTCTCTCTCTCTTTCTCTCTGTGTGTGTGAGTGTCTGTGTGGCTGCACTTGTATGCTCAAACTGTATGTTTGAAGCCCAGTCCCTAGGAGGTCTTTTTTTCCCCCTATTATAAAGCTTTTTCTGTGCTCTCAAACAGATGTCTGATGTCATCTTGTTTTTAAATAGCCAAGGGAGAGAAGAGAAACTGCACACGCCGCATGGATAGCGCTTTGCTTTCACCCATACGCCTTGATGTGTGATTCCATTTGTCAGCACTGGTAACCATTTAATAATCTAATGGGTTAAATTTGACCACCTTTGCTGTCATGGTTGAACGTCACTGTACGATATTAGTGGCGTGCACATATGTGTGCCATTCTACAAATCCTCCTCTGGCCTTGGTAGTCAGTGGAGTCATTAACTGAAAGCTGTCTGCTCCTGCACAGCATTATCATTCTTGTTTTACATTTGATTTATTGATTAAAGAGGCTTATAAGGTCAGACCTTTGGAAGGTCAGAAGGTAGACTTTCTTAGTTAAATCCCTGTTATTTAGTGGAGGGGAGTCAATCAAAAAACATTTCAAACTGCGCTGTTACTGAGAAACTTAAAATTACACCAGACACACACACAGAGGGTGTGTATGGAGTGCATTTTAAATCATAGCTTAGGGCTTTTAGGTGTTTTACTATTTAAACTCCACGTACCCAGTGCACGATTGGCCTGTTAGCATACCCACATGCTTTGTTTCATGAATAGGAAATAGACTGCTTTACATGTAATCCTGTTACCGTGCCCCAATTGCAATTCTTTTTTTCACGCTCCCATTTATTCAATTACCAAAAATACACTTGAAGAAACCTTGTGATAAAGCAATAATGAAACAGCTTAATCTAAACATCTGCGTCTCTCCAGTCCATTGCTATCATCATCCGCCTCATCCCCAGCCCATACTCAAATCCTCTTTTGCAACACTGATGGTATTTCATGAGCTCAAAGAGATTAATTATTTCCATATTTTGCAAACATTGCACCGTGTGCACTGCTCCCACATCTCCCTGCACGTGTACAATTAGCTCAGTTCATTTGTGTTGCAAATGAGCCGGCCCTGACGGTGCTCAGCGGCCTCCCTGGGCTTCTCCTGCCACGCAGCACAGAGGAGAACCCAACCGAGGAGTGATCAAAAGCCTCCGTCTCTGGCAGGCAGATGCTGAGTAAACACAGGGAAGAAGCAGCTCCAATAACCATCTCTTCCCCCTTGCACTCCTCGCCTTCATTATTTTTGGAGTCTGCTGGCTGGCATTAATGAAACCCCATGTAATATTCATTTAATTCCCAATGTTTACTAGTTCATTAAGTTTAGTATAGTAGTTGATCTGATCTCCAGGGGTGGCTAGGACGAGGAAAGAAGCTGACTTTGAAGTTTTTTCTCTTTTCACCAGCCGGGCTTCCTTCCATTTATTCAAATGGCGCTCTTGATCCTGTACCATTCACAGTTCTCTCCTTACTTACCAAATTGTGTAGCATTTCTCTTCCCCTGCCTGCTTCACCACAGTAATGCTCTTATGTTTTTTACAAGTATCGGTAAAGTTTAAAAACTGGATTTTTGTGCCAAAACTTAAATCAGGAACTCAGTTAATGGCATCACCTGCACGAAGCATTTCATACCATAGAGATGAATACAGCGCTGCTTCTTGTAAGTGCATGTAAATCTAGAGACCTAATGGATGAAATGGTGGCTAATTGTGATGTAGTTAATTAAACAAATTAAGAAAATGGGTTAAGGCTAAGGATCCCATCATACCCCTGTAATCAACTATCCCAGATTAGACGTTTGCTTGGTGCAGAGCCCCCTTTGGCCAGTTCACCTCTCCAGCTCACGGCATGTGTTGCAAACACTGTCCCATGCAATTACAATTAACCCACGCAGCTCTTCGGTCCAGGGCTCGCCCTGCAAAGGTCTGGCCGCGGGTTCATTGATTGAGACGTCGGCTTGTCAATGCCATTGAGTGCAGGAGAAAAGGTCTTTCTGCTGAGCTCACAGCGAGCAGCTTTTTCATCAGACGAAGGTGAAACTTCTTCACAAAGCTTGCTTTTTTTTTTATGGTGAAAACTCCAGCTGTGTCGGAAAAAGTCAGCTTTATTTTTGTATGTGAGTGGGCATTTATTCAGTTTTCATTTCTGTCTCCCGTGAAAGTAGTTGTTAAAAAAACAGTCCTTACTTATCTTACCTGGCTGTTACTAATCTCCTACTATCTGCGCATCTTGTGTTATTAGAACAATTAAATTCATTCCGGGAAATGAAGCAGCAGTGTACCACTAATGAAAGTATTCGAAAGTTTAATTAAATAGTGAAAAATGATCTCATCTGACATCCCATAATGTGCTGAAACAAACTGAAAATTTTAGACACATATCATCCATGTCTATTTTTTTGTTTGCTTCCACAGCCTTTCACCTTTTAATGTATTTTTGTGATCACAATGTCTGTGTGTGTGTGCGTGAGTGTCTGTGTGTCTGTGTGTGTGCGTGTGTGTGTGTGTGTGTGTGTGTGTGTGTGTGTGTGTGTGTGTGTGTATGTGTGTGCAGTGACAGTTGTCAGACAAGAAAAAAAATGTTTTAAGGAGGTGGTTGGGAGGCACCTTCACCACATCATGCACAACTTACAGACTGCCTCCAGGCAAGTCTTCCAGCAGCCAGTGTGTTTGAGTTCAACTTAAGAGAGCTTGGAAGTGGAAGAGATGGGTGGGTACAGCAGGTTTTTTTTTTCATTTTAAAACTGTGTTGAAATGAATAGCATTTTCACTGAGGAGAAGTGTTTCAGAATGCTTTGAAAACTGGTCCAAGACCAGCATTGAGAATGAGGTTATTTAATGTGGTTGCTCAGGTGAAACCTTTGGTATATCTCTCCCATTATTTAGCTTTTCTGCGCTCCCACAATTTTGTATGACTTATTTGGCACATTGCAGGCCAAACCCTGAGATGCAGCTTGTCTAAGTTGCTGATGTCAAATAAAAACCTTTTGCATTCTGCTGTCTTTAGTTTAATTTTATTACAAAAAACCCCACGAACAGATTCTTTCCAAATGAGACTGATTGCATTTTTATAACTAATTCACTTTGCATACAGTGGGACTCACTCTAGATTGGCTCTAGGATGCAAAGTGCAAATGTGCTGCTGTCACTTAACTTTGTAGTTGGTGCATATTATGAACTTGCATTTTCTAAGCTGGACAACCAGTGAACAACACTACCAGCAGCATACATGTTGATTTGATTAAGCCCAAGGCGCAGCCACAGAGATGCATTGGGGTAACTCAGTTGCAGTGGCTTCCCTTCCCTTTGGATGTAATTGGAGAGCACTTATGCCGCCTTTCCCTGGCAGTCTCTTCCGATTCAGGCCTCAGTTTGTGATAAACTATCTCCAAGCTCCAAGTCTGTAGGAGTTAAAAGAGAATTAAGAAAGAAATACAATGACTGATCTCACATGTTATAAAGCTGAAACTTCCACATATCCTAAAAAGTTGTCTTTCACGGAGCACTGAGATTCATTACAAATTTTAAAGCTCTTACTCACCGCTGTACGTTGTTTGCTCAGGTTGGGTGGTCTGCTTTGTTATGTCGTAGTCTCAACCACTGGTATATTCTTTACCCACATAAAAAAAATGCAGGGTCGACATCCAAAAACTGTCTGACAGAACGGCTCTAAACATTACAGTGTGCAGGCATCTTCCTATGAAATTTCATTGTTGCTTCTTGAAACACTTTTAACTCCAGCTAAGGTCAAGCAGTGTGGAGGTTTTGCTTTAGTGGTGTGTAGGAAGTTTCTCCACAGCACTCTAAAATGAACTTTTCTGCCTCTGCAGCACTTGTTATGTAGGGTCACAGGCATTTGGAGTGTTCAGGGTCAGCGTTGGCTGGTTAGTAATGGGGGTTGGAGTACCTCCACCTTTCAGTTATCCAGAAAACAAAGTCTACTTAAAGGAAACCTAGTATGCTCATCCTTAATTTCTGTCATATACTGTATTTAATATCACAGTGGTGGGTGCTCATCATAGGCCTGGTCAGAATTTAAAATAACGAGTTTCCTGTATGACAGCTGAGATCCCTAATGTGGTCACCTCAAGCACAGAGCTCTGTCCCCAACCAGCCATTCAAATATTTTGTTTGCTAGGGGCAGCCAGTCAGAAGAGAGCTGGCTTAAAGGGACAGAGAAATGGATTAAACAGCTTGTTTCACACAGTGAGTGAACTGAGAGGCTGAACTGGGAATGATGCAAAGCTACTCTAGTTGCGTCCACAGATCCAAATATGGAGAAAGAAATGACCACAGTGAGTACCTTTAAACATAAACCTGTGCTGTAAAAGGGCTACCAGCCATATATGTGAAGATATTTAAAGCTTTGGCAAGCAGGTGACACGAGGCTGCTCTCTGATTGGTTGCTTTAGATTTTCCGCGGAACAAAGCTTCTGCTACCTCAAATAAATTAATAAACGTATTTGTGTTTTCATACTTTATGTAATTGGACAGTTGGCATTGCTGTCTCTTTCTTCCAAAGATAAACTCTGTCTGGCACTGCAGGAGAGGCCATTTTAAGTGGAACTGCTGAATATCAGAAAATTATTTTTAACTGCACCGAACAAATATTGCTTTTAATACACTCGTGTCAGCTTAGACTGTCTGATTGTACCTAATGCTTCTAACACAGTATTGAGAATAGCTAAGCAGTGGCGCTTTAGCAGACAACTAATGAACGAGCTTACAGTACCATGTTAAATGTTATCATAGTGTGATATTGTGTGAGAGACATATGCTAAGGTTATAAAAACCCATTCTTACAAATTCAGCAGCTAGTTTGTGGCATTCAGCACTTGTGAAAAAAGATAAATACAGGAAGCCTGACTCTGATTAGGTGGAATTCAAGAATGTCAAATGACTCCACAGGTTTCCTGGTGAAATATCAGAATGGTACCTGTAATACAAGATGATGGACTCATTTTTTGCCTACATTTGTTGCACAGGGTAGAACACAGACAAAAGCCATTGCAGGGTGTGATGCTGAACATCAGAAACACAGCCTTGAACCTAACACAAAGAGCCATTTAGCTTTGGACCCATTACCGTTTTTCTTCAGTGATTGGACAATAACCAAAGAAATACTGCTCACCTGTGAACAGAACTCATACTCCTTCTTCCTCCTGACTTGACTGCACTTTGTACAAATCCAGTGCACACACCCCTCCACACTGCTTAGTCTTGCTCTGTATTTGTTACAGGGAAGACTTGGCTGTCTGCCGCGTCGTGCCTCGCTGCTGCAGTCTTATCTGTTGACTATAATAGACGGAGAAGAGTTGGGAGAAAAAAAAAAGAGAACAGCGTAGGTGGGGGGCATATGTGTATGTGTGGGTTGGGGGTAATGGAGGGAAAGACGTGAGGAGTCCAGACCAGCCTGGACTGCTGCCGGTTTCCCAAGAGGGTCATCGGTCCGTCCGGCCCCAGAGATGTTATTTTGGGCTGCAAGGATTATTAAAGCATCCTCTGACTCACCCCTCAGCTTTTTTCATTACCTCCTCACTTTCTGTGCAGCCAGACAGCCGTGCAGCGTCACTGTCTTTGATTTCGAATGCAGCCCTGCTCACTGGAATGAAAAATGCATACTTAGCAGAACTGAGAAGAAATGTGTGTGTGTGTGTGTGTGTGTGTGTGTGTGTGTGTGTGTGCGTGTGCAATTACTAGTGTGTCAAAGAGAATGAGATGGGGAGAAAGTAGCTCTTAAGATGTTTGGGTTTTTTTTTCATTGCAGAAATGCATCCCAGTGTCTTGTTACAATATAAAATGCTGGGTTATGTTATACGCTGACAAATCTCATTATGTCCCCTACACAGAGCACTTTGTGAAAATGCCTGAGAAGCCCTGAGCATAGACTGTATATAAAAGATGGATGTGGACATAGTGATGTCACACTGGTGTGTTTAATCAAGTTTGGCATTTTCATCATCTCAGATTTTGAAGCATGTGAAGGATGGATTTGGGACACTACAGACTCAAATAGTGGTGACTAATCATTCACAAGGTAGCCACTCCTTAAAGCGTACCCTGCTGTATCATCTAAACATCTTTACAAAATGAACTTCATGTTGTGTTCAATAAGTCTTGAAGCTTGGGACTGATGCCGTAAAACCTGTCAGGACAGTGCTTACAGAGGTCATAGATCAAGTGAGAAGTAGGATCTTTTTACCATACAGTTATCCAGAAGGCTATCCCTTTAAAATGATAAAAGTTGCCCCCTGTTGGCTGTCAGAAAAAAATGCAGGTTCAAAGCACTTGGCTTCACATGACAGATTCTGTGGCTACATCCATCCTTTTTTATGCGGTCTATTGCGCTGAACAGTTCACATGCTACAGCACTGCCGCAGGGACGGAGGATATCCATGGAGAGGTAGCGTGGTGTTTGTGTGAAGCTCAATAATTGAACTTCCAGTAGCTCAATGTCTCACCTTGCTGCAGTGATGTAAGAGCATATACAGGCTATGTCAGTACGCTATGACATCAGAAATGGATATAGTCAGTTGTGCAATAGACTTGAAATGTTCAACCAGGCAGTGTGAAATACTACTTTGTCAGGTACACAGCTCTACTCTGAAGAGAAAGAGTCCTGAAGGGAAAGAGTTTTTTCCTTACTTTGAAGATTTTGATGTTGAATTTTAAGGACTTGCTGTATCATACTAAACTATGCAGACGAGAGAAACACAAAAGCAAGTAAGTCAGCGAGGAACAAAAATGCTGGGAAAATTTCACTTTTGAGTCCTGATACAGTTCTAATTATTTTAAAGGGGCATTTAAATCTGGGTGAAAAAGCTTTCAGTGGGAAGCGAACTATAGTAGACATTATGTTACATATGTTACAAATGGTTACTGCCTCTGCTTTTGAAAAAAAATTAAACCTACTGAAAGCTCAGTAACTGCAGCATATGCATAACACAGTGGCTGGCTCTGTCTTGATAGTGCCACACTGAGGTGTGCATGCATCATCGGTGTTGCTCAAATCCAGGCATTATTAATGATTAATTTACACTTGCATATTTTCAACTGCACTGACAGCCCTAAAGATGCTACGTTAAACTGGCCCATAAACACCAAAGACGTAAAGCTACCATTTTTATTTTCAAGTCAGAAAGCCACTTTTTGTTTCCCAGATGTTGTCACACAGGCTGTTATGTGGTTTCCTTAGAAGGATTGAATAGGAGTATGATGTCTTTCATGTGGTGATGTAGCAGTATGGTCTCGTCACAGATGAACGCCAATCACATGCATCTTTTTGTAGGTTCAAGCACTTGGCAGAAATAAAGTGTAATTACCCACTGGTGTTGGGGTGTTGATTGCTTACAGGCTCTCCAGAGGACACCCCCACCCTGCCCTTCAACAGTTCTCTGTATTATACAGCTCTGTTTAAGTCGAGCTAAGTTCAGTGAGGATAATTAAAGACAGTGCTCATGTACTGCTCCAAATTTTCTCCCCACATACGGTCAGATTGTTTCACTGCTCCACACAGGTAATTTTTCTTTTAAAATCAACTGTGACGTACGTTTTATGCTTGCTGGTCTTGGCAGTATAGAAAAAACATACACATGTTCTGCTCCTCTAACCTCTCTCTATAGGGAGAGGAGAAATGTGCAGCAGTATAGCAGTCCTGACTTGTAGCTAATCTTAATGGCATATTCTGCTGGGGCTTGGCCTACATAGAGCGCTAGCAGTGCCTCTTCTTAAAAAGGAGATCTAACGGGCTGTGCAGTGCAGAAGATATATCAACCATGCTGGGTATAAACATAGCATGAACACACAAGGCACCGCTTGGTCTACGTGCTGACAGGAGGATGGAGTCTGTGTTGTTGGAGCCAATTAGTGAAAACATTCACCGATGTACAGACACTGTCAGCTGCGCTGATAGATGTGGGGCTGCTCGACTTCTCTGTCTGCCTGCTTCACACAAAACTTTCCACAGAGCAGGGAGATGAAGTGAGGGGGTGGCTGCAATCTTCTTCTGTGAATGAAACTGTCGTTTAGGCTGTGCGCGCGTGCTTTGGGTCTTATCATTTATTTACTCTTATTAAAAACAGAAAATCTGATCAATTATAAGCGTATAGTGTACTGATCAACATAGAGGTTTGCAAAATAACATTTGGAGCGGAATATTTTACACTTCTTTGCTCCTCATAGGTGCCCCTCTGTTAGCCAGACACGCGGTGTTGTTTTTAGTGCTGTAACCTCATAGCAAGAAGGTTCTATGGGTGGTCTGGTTTTCTCCCACAGTTCAAAGACATGCATGTTTGGGAATTGCCCATAGGTGTGGACTTGAGAGTTAATAGTTGTCTGTTTCACTTACGTACCCTGCCTGTCGCCAAATGCCAGCTGATATAGATCCCTTATGATCCTGGTTGGATAATCAATTAGTGGATGGATGGGTGTTAGCCAGATTACAATCTGATTGCTTTCACTCTTTACTTTGGTGGCCACTCAGGCAACTGTTTACCAATTCCCAGCACAAATTATTCAGGTTTTTCATTGCTCGGGCATCAGATGAATATGTCAAAATCACTGCAGTCATCTAATGAGACACAGTAAATGGTTACTGTGTGCATTTTATACCTTTTCAGCATTTGGCTATTAACATTTAAACTCTTGAGATGCTTCCATCAATCCTAGTTTCAAGGCATTTTTACGGGGCGTACCTGTAGAAATAAAATATTAACAAATCACCACTACTTTAGGGAACACATTTAACTGTAATTTCCTCACTACTTACTCATTGTACTTATAGGAAGCCAACAAGACCAGACAACATAACAAAACTGGCTTATCTGTAAGACTCCTCGTGGCTTTTTACATATTATGACAAGAAAACAGATTTTGGTGGAAAAGCTGTTGGGCTGCTATGGCTTTACTGCCACAGCAGCCCATAATCCAGTTCTCAAGTGCTTTCTCTCTCGCGAGTTACCGGTCTAGCTTTCATCATTTTACATCACTCGCAGGCTTCTTGAAGCAATAGAAGCAGATGTACCTGAAGAGTGGTAGCATCAAGTGTGAGCTCTTAACAAGAGCTGGTGTGCAGGAGTGAAAATACAGAACAAAATCTTCACAGAACGTCGTGTACTTGAAGACTGAAGTGGGAGCACCACTTAAGAGCACCATGGAGGATTTTATTCCAACATAGTCATGAACTGTTTGACTTCTTCATCTTCTTGAAGAATGTAGAATTACACTGATTTTTAGTAAGACTCTTCAGCTTTTGTGGTACTGCTTAGCCAAACAGTGAGATTGGGGAAATGTGGAGGGAAAATGTTACAGCAGAGGCCGTGGCACTTGTGTGAAATACTCCTGTAATTAGGACAAAGTGCAAAAATTCAGCGTTATGTAAAGCATGTAGACAAATGTTTAAACGTTATTTGTGCCATTCAGAGTCCTATTCAGGCTGGTCTGAGGCCATCTACTTATCTCCCAGAGAGGCAGTCATATGGGCACTCTTTTTAAACTGCTACGAGTTTATAAAACACCTCTACAGGTCCTTTACCATTCCCCTCCTTCTGTCTGTCTGGGCTAACATGGTGTCGACATGGTGTCAACCCATCTCCCACCTGCCCTCCCTGATTCCCCGCTTCCATCAGTCAGCTGTCACCACCGCTGTAACAAACACCACATAGTAGCGGATCTTCATGCTCACCTCATGGGAGGACGGAGGTGAGGAGGGAGTAAAGGATGAGGGAATCGAGAAACACGGTGACAGATGTGAAAAGTGCTATGGCAGAAGAGTGACTTTAGCAACACCAGATACAGTTAGTCTTAATACACCCACCCACACACATGCACTGAGTAGACTTATCTTCCAAATCTCTCTCTCTCTCTCTCTCTCTCTCTCTCTCTCTCTGTATATTTGATTTGATGTCTGAAAATCCGCAAAGTGGATAAAAAAAGAGAAAAATACATAAGCCATGTCATTTGTTCAGTTTGGTCATATAATTTCAGGCTGAATGAGATAAGGTGAGACCTTCTCACGTACTTATCGGTGATAGACGTTAGCTAGCAATCAACCGAGGAGTGCAGTCCTTTCCGAGGCGGAGGACTGACTGGCCAGTGGCTTGGAGGGTGTCGCTGCCTGACCTCCAGCCATTTGTAGAGATCGGATGATGGTGGTGATAAATCCAAACGTCGGCTCACTTTCAGTCACCCAGAAGCCTTTGCAGCGGGGCTGCCTTTGCAGTGGGGCTGCAACTATGCTCGTCCGGCAGTGTGGCAGGTTGCTTTAGAAGAAGCAGACCACAAGAATCAAAGCGGGTCACCCGGGTGGTACGCTCTCATTTGGATATTAGGACTTTCAGTTGAGCTGTCCAGATTCACAGCACCTGACTGAGTCAGTCTTGGAAGGCAGAGTGACGCCGCATCTTTAAACGGATCATTAGAGGTGTTTTTCCTCTTCTTGTCTCTTTTTCTCTGATTGCTCTCAGTTGAAACACACATGCACATTTGGTTTGTTTTGGTTCTGCTCCTGCTTCCTTTTTCTTTTCAATTGAGACTGTTCCAGGTTCTGTTGTCGTCATTAGCGGGCCAGATTCATTTTAAGAGAGGTGAGCTCTGCAGTACGGCGCCACTCATTTGTTCTCATTTGACTGCTCTCCATTATATGTGAAGCAGAGGTGGCACCATCCCCACGGGGGCAGCGTTGCATTTTCACCTTGATTGCTTTTGGCTTTCTTATTTAACATGTTCCTTCAGCAGCAGCAGAAGCAGAGCAGACAGAGAGGACATCTGACTGAAAAGCACTGCTGCACGGCTGAATCTTCTGCTGTATGCAGATCAGCCGTAGACCTCTAGAGAGAGAACCTCAAGCTTTGGTATTGGAGGAGAGTGGATATGGGAAACAACAAGGGCCTGGTAGCAGGCTGGACTGAACTGGGTGTGCACTGGGATTGTGCACAGAATGTGTTTGCGTAGAGCTGCCAGGCAGAGATTTGAACTGAGCTACATCCCAGGATTCTGCAGTGATTTTCAGTAAGGCCTGCTGTATCTGGGGATTTGGACTGTTATGAGCAGTTTGGATGAAGCATGTGTGAAAATGTAGTGTTTTAAAATAGTTTATAGATAGTTTTACAGTTTATTTAGCTGTGAAGGTATTTGCTCATGGAATTGTGAGCATTTGAATATTTAAATTTTATGTCTGGTGTGTCATATGCACTGTGTTTTCTAACAGTGGATAAAGTCCAGCCCCCCTTTTTTTTTTTTTACTGTAGACTAGTGCAGTTTTTCTGGGGGTTGCTTGTCATAGCAGCAACTCCACTATTGCATTTTATTTATTACAGATTACAAAGAGGCTATTCACAGTGTTCTGTGTGACGAGCAGGTGTTTGTGTGTCAGTGCATACATGTGTGTAGGTGCCTACGCATGCGGCTGAGACCATGAATCCTGCAACATCTGTGAAAGGTTCATCGCTCACTGAAAGCTTCCTTATTGACTCTGTATTATTGATTGCTGTGCTAGTGGCTTTTCTTTGGTTTTAAATGAAAAATAAACCCTAGGCAGTTATATCTAGGGAAGAAAGTCCTTACTCTCTTTTCCACTGTGGAAATAATCCAGAAGAAGACATTTTATTTTCTTTGCTGACAAAAACACTTATTAGAGTAGCAACGGGAGGATATGGAGAGGAGGTAAAAAGCAGTCGGAATGTAACAGGGAGGCAAAATGAATCATATGATTGCCATAGGTAATTAAGCTCAGGCATGATGCTTTGCATTTAGAGTATCTGTTTTTATGTCTGATCTGCCAAAGGTGATACCATGATTGCACGTACAAACCTGGTAAAAATAACATAAATGCATTCTTAATTTTCACAAATGAGTGTCAGACACCTGATAAATAATTAGGATTCCAGTATTGAGCAATTGATTTATTATTGTTGAAGTCGATATGGTGCATAGTTTGGACCGCATCCAGATTGTTGGTTGTGTTTGTGTGCTTGGGGTCTCTGAGTTTAAAGGCTTAAATGTTCCCAGTGTACAGTAATGTGATCACTAGCCTGTGCATTGCAGATTTATCAAAAACCCACATCAAATGCTAATGATTTACAGCCGGAGCTTCCTGCTCAGTCGCATTGTTTCCATCATACAGAGTATGGGGATGCTGAATATAGGGAAAATTACACACACACACACACACACACACACACATACACTGAGTGACACAGTTAGACAATCTAGTCCATTTGCAGCCTGGGAACTGGGCTCTGTCTGTGGATGCTTTTGATCTGATCTGTAGAGAAAGAACAGGACAGTCTCCTCTCATTATGCCACACAGTGAATCAGGGAATTTCGCCCGTTGTCTTGTGTATCGTATTGTGGAAAAAATAACATCACATAAAGGTTTTTATCATGACGAGCATGTCAGGTCATTTCTAATCTTTTTGGGTCACACTTTTTAATCTTTCGGGGCCACGGTGTAATCCCATGATTTTTTTTTTTTTTTTTTAGCCCTGGATTTGATGCATTACGCTGCTTTTGATAAGGACAGTGTACTTGAAAAAGATGATTAACTGGAATTACCTCTGGAGCACTGCAGGTGTACAAGGCTGTCCTGGCAGCAGAAACGGAAGCAGTAATAACGCGACATCAAAGAGATGTCAGAAACCGTCTCCATTTTAGTTGAAAAATCCCAACATCACCTTCCATGAGCTGAATCTTGCTGCCGTCTCTGTCCTTGTCTGTAACTCCATGACACACTGTTATAGCAGTGGGTTTCTATAGTTAGCTCAGAATAGGACAACAGCAGTAACAAGGGCTGCTGTTATTCCCACAGCAGGAGCGTATAGAAGCCCTGGCCTCTATTACCATAATGTACTGTGCACACAGTATACATGCCTCTCTATTGTTGGCAAGTTAAGTTGATTCACTGCTCATCAATCTGCTTCACAGCACGTTGCCCGTGCTGCGGCTCGATGCCATGTCTGCAGTGACATCACGCACACGCACACTTCTTGCACTATAAGGGGATGTGATGGAAGGCGTATGTTGCTGTGCCGTGCCGTTCGTGACTCAGTCGTTGCCGCAGCTAGGCTTCTGTGCAACTTCACAAGCATCATAATCCCATGGTGCCACATCCTGCCTCTTCATGCTTGAGCCTGGCAAACATGATGCTTTAATGCCCCACGCTTACCAGCTGCAGTGTTTAACTGCAGGACACAGTTACTGTAATTTGGCATCAGCGTGCTTTTTGCTCCCTCTAATTCACATTCCCTGTCGATATCTTTTCTACCATTTTGCTTCTCCTTTCTTCATCTCTGTCTGAGTCGCTAAGAATGGAATACAAATCTAAGATCGGCACACCTCAGGTGTGTGCAGAAAGGCCATAACAGTAAGCAGCAGCAGCTGGAGCAATGGGAGAATATTACACCGTGCAAAATGTAGTCCTGCATCACCACTCTGTTGTAGATATTGAAGGCTGGTTCAGCACAAACAGCATTAGCATCATGATGCAGAAGCTGATAGAGTGGAATGGGGCTCCTAGCTTGCTTGCTAGACATTTCTGTGTTTGGACAGGAGGGACATACAGGGATTAACAGGAGCAGGGAATTGTGAAACTTCTGTCAAGATGAGTTAGAGCTTGTCAAAGAGCTATTTGTTAATGTATGTTGTAGAGACTATGTTCGTCTACTATGAGCATATGTGTGTGTTTTTTCTGGGTGTAGCATTTCAAGACAGTCCCAGAGAGGACACTGGCCCGAAGCCTCAAAGACACTCTGAGAGCCAAAGTGAAGCATTCCTTAAGCAGTCAGCTCAGCACACATAAAACACACGCAGTTACAAACACACACCTCCATGATTATAGAGTCACTGCGAAGAGATATTTCTCACACACATCACACACACTCCCCCACCCTCCTCGGCTCACGCCGCCTGTCCCCTGCTCCAGCAAATAATTTCTGCTGCCGCTTCGCTTTGAATTTGTGAATGAAGTGCAGCTCGGTTAGTGTCCAGAAACAGCTCATGAATAATGCACCAACCCTGATGTGTTTTCCCCTGCAGCTTTGAATCACTATTGCGTTTAGATGCCGAGGTGAGAGGAGGTATTTGTTTTGATGTGAAACAGAAAGAAGAAGTCACTTCTGTGAGCTGGCAGCATCACAGAGACCGAGCGGCCTGTTTTCTAACTCTTGGTCTTTCTTATTTGGCGAAGTTATGTGATCAGTGTCTCTTTTGCCTAATCACATACCTGTCTGTTTGGTTGTTAGTCAGCAGGATTATGCAAACACTGGCACGCCATATTTCAAGAATCTTTGGGAGAAGTGTTACATGGGCAAAGGAAGAACCCATTAAATTTTAAGTGTGGATCCAGATCAGTTTCTTTCTGGTGGCCTGATTATTCAAGGCTGCGTATGTGAGGAGAAGGAATTTAAATCCAATTCTGGATTTAACAGGAAGCCAATGAAGAGAAGCCAATACAGGAGAAATATGCTCTCTCTTTCTAGTCCCCATCAGTACTCTAGCTGCAGCATTTTGTATCAACTGAAGTTTTTTCAGGGAGTTTTTATGACAGCCTGATAATAATGAATTACAATAGAAGTAATAAATGCATGAATTAGCTTTTCTTCATCACTCTGAGACAGGATGTTTCTAATTTTAAAGATAATATGCAAATGCCAGAAAGCAGTCCTACTTGAAGGACATATCCTGGTCAGAAATGACTCCGAGATTTCTAAAAGTGTTACCGGAGGCCAATGCAGGTACATAAAAATGTACATGATACTACATTATGGTGTTATCTCTAGCATGTATCGGTATAAGCAAGCCTTTCATTACAAATAGTCATGATATTAAAACAAAAAATATCACCTTGGATATTTTGAAATATTTTAAAGCAGCAGTATTTATTCGTTCTGCCACAGGAGCAGCAAACACATCACTGATCACCTTATAATGTTGTTATGAACAGCTGACTGTTGCCTAACCATCATTAATGGCACAAATTAGCATTCATGGGTAGTCGTGTTTGTATTTTTCTGTTGAATGCAGCATGTAATATGACGGCATGCTCTTTTTGACCTGTTTTTTGTTATTCTGTCCTTTCTGCTATTAAGTAAAATTTGCTTTTATGCGCTCCTGTTGCTGGAAAGCACATTTTGTGCTGCACTATTGCTCAACTTCTGCCCCTCTCTAAGAGCCCATATTTTAACTGTACAGCAGTTCATGAACTGTACACAGCGCTCGTTCATCATGCTGTCTCTCCCCAGAGCTGGCACTTGACTTTCGTGAGATTATTCAGTATACGACATGGAAATTCAACACAGGGAACACAAAAAGCATCTTTGCCCACACGTTCCTCACTGCAGCACTTATCTCTATTGTACCGCACATCCTTTATGCTCAGACTAACCTCAACGGTCTGTGATTCGGTGGGGGGAAGGGCCAAACCTCCCTTGTCCTCTCCAGTGAATCAGCCAATCACACGTGAGGAGTCCTTACCTTGGCTGGCGAGCAAAGATGGCAGCAGTGATTTATGAGTTCTTTTGAAATGTATGGGAAAGTTGTCACGTACAAAATTAGGGGATGCTTCACAGAGCTTTTCCCTCACCAAAATGTCATTATTACTTTGGAAGAAAAGTGGGAGAAATGTAGGAGAAAAGTGGCTTATGAATAATTGAACAATGAGGACAGGTTCCCTGCAGCTTTCAGAAGATTAGATTTTAATTACCATCCAATACGGGACAAGCAGCTGCTGCAGCAATTCGAGTAGCCAGCCACTGCTTCTCAAAGACTGTTGAAGTTTTGAACACCTTCATGGGCACCCCTGCTACCTGCAGAGTGAGATAACCATTTAATGCTTTAAACACTGTAAAAAGACAGCTCCTTAGGATGTGGTAACGCAGCATAATGGGCCGTATGCATTTTACTGTGCCAAATGGATTTGAGATGTGTAATAAGTTTAAAAAAAAAAAGCAGTCTGCTCACATAATTTAATATAAATCCAATTGGTTACTGGCTGCAAGTGTGAGCGAACAGAGAGCCAGCTAATGGGCTGCAAGTAATTTAACCAGAGCCTGTCTGGAAGACAAGATACAAGTTCATATCAGGGTTTTGTGAAAAGCATGCAAAGCTACAGTTTACTCACAATTTGGGTGTACGTTGCCAGACCAGTCATTGAACTTCGCAGAACCAGCCTTGTGGGAGTGTTCCCTACCCCGTATCCTCGCTGGTGGGCCTCAGTCACCTTCATGGGCCTCTCCTCAGGTGTGAAGAACACAACAGTTGTGATTCTGTATCCTGCATCTAGAGGGCGTTTCTGTAATGCAAATACCAAATCATGACCTTCATGCAGCGGGGAAGGTTCTGAGAATATTGAGACTAAAAAAAAAAAAAAAAAAAAAACCCACATGAGCTCCTCTAACCTCCGCAGCTCGTCGAAAATATGCAAACTCTGGGCTGCCCCGCCTCATAGGATATTCAGGGAGGCTATGGTCATCTGGAGCTGCCCTCGTCACGGACACCTAAAAATGAGGCTCTTCAGTCAATGATAATCTGTCACCTCTGCAGGGATGTCAGTTGCATTAGCCTTGATGCTCATATGGGCTATAGAGCCACTTCTATAGATTGAAACATGACCATTGAAAGTCTTGCTGCAGTCACTTGCCTCCATGTAGTTGTGGTCACAGATAATTTCCCTGGAGGCCCACGGAGTGTAGCGACAGGTTTTAACCACCTGGTACACCTCATCTTCAAACAACTGGTTTCCATGCAGTTGAAGAAGCAGCGTTGTTGTGAATTCTTTATCATCCTTAAAATACCAACCCCACATACATTAATCTTGGAAGCATAATAGGACATGCATCATGTGTTACTCTAAAGGATTCTGTCTTTAGCTTTGTTACCACATTGTGAGCAAAACAGTTTTGAAGTGAGGCATAAATCAAGGCGTTTCCAAGCAGGTCTATCTTCACACTGATGCCACACTGTGAGGCTAAACTTGGCGTAAGAGGTATGGCAGAGTTATCTGAGGAGGGCAAAGAGGGAAGAGTTTAAAAGTTTAAGATGCAAGGAATTAGAGTGATGCTGAGTTTAACTTACTCATGACAGCAGTAATTTTCAGAAGATTGCTGCCAAGTGGACCAACATCCACACGCATCCACATTCCCCAGACATTTAGAGGTGATATCTGGGATTGAGAGATGTGTGGGAAAGTAAGGTAATTAGTGTGATCAAGTGACCATGCTTAAGAAAAACAGCAAAAAAAAATAAATAAATAAAAAAAAAAAACTTACTTAAAGGGGGCCTCTTATGAGCCTCTGTGCATATAACAGCTATGAAAAGAATGAACCACCTGAAAAAGAATTTAGTCTGTTAAAAGGGAAAGAAAATTAGTAGGAAAATGATTCAAAACAAAAACCAGCTACAAACCCCAATCCTAATAAACAACCCATGGCACAAGAGGTGGGGAAGTCACAATCTTAGTGTTCTGGTTTTTGCCTTTTTAAAGAAGTTTGTAGTGGGAATACTCTCTCCTCTTTGGCTAAGATGAGGGAGGCTCCTCCGCACTGAAACAGCTGAACACAGGTGAATCCTGTTGGAGCCTGATAGGGTAAATTAGGCGGGAATGAGTTTTAACCTGCTCTGCAAAGAGGATGACACAACTTGCTGTACTGGACTTATGATGAACTGCTGCAAAAGCAAATGATTAATAAAATGAAAAAAAATTCATCATCTTGCACACACACACACACACACACACAAATATATATATCAATTCACAAAATGAAAAAGAAGTCAGATAGGAATACAGACTATCTGAATAAAATAAAGAATAAAGAGATGAGTTGTTGCATTTTTGATACAATCCTTCAATGACCTGCCTAAGTTGAAATGAATTAAAAATGTAACAAAATCACAATAAAGTCAATTTTATATATATATATATATATATATATATATATATATATATATATATATATATATATATATATATATATATGAACTGTTTTACAATAAAGCTGGAGATTTGACAAGTGTCACTGTGGTCAGAAGATTGTGCCAGTGCAGTTTGGCAGTCCATAACATGCTGCATAAAGGCAGATTAACTATCAACAACCCCTGTGCTGAAAGTGGTACACAGATGTGTTTGCCAAAAGAAAGAGCACGCAGATATTAAAATGTTAAATTGATTTTTATAGTATTAAAGAGTACTGAGCACTCAGGAAATTGTGTGTGTTTTTGGGTGGTGAGGAAACAGTTTATTTGGAGGGTCAAAACTGCCAAAGTCAACAATAAAAAAATAAATGACTTTGCAAAACAATTATCATCAAATGCATGCATTTTCCCTCATATTTAGTTCCTAACTGAGGCAGCTGCAGACTTTTATTTTATTATTTTTATTTAGTTATTTGTATTTAACTAATTAAATTTAAAAAAAAATTTTAGTGTTTGAGTGTCTTTTTCCCCTCTATATCCACAATGCAATACAAGCCTGCATTCATTTGGGTTTAATTTTTTTTTTGTGTGTATTTTATGGCATTTGAAATTATTGAGTCAGATACTGGCACTTTTGATCCTCCATAAGGCCTACGGACCTTCTGGGAGATGCTGAAGTTGTTTTCTTTGAGGGGATAAAAACTAGTTTCTAAATGTTGGCTGCAGCTGAACACACAGCTGTTTTGTGAGGCTATGCTTTATTTCCCCGTCGATGCCAAATACAGTGTTAGAGTCTAGTTTGGCAGTTCGCCTGCCAGCAGTGCTTTCTCACAGAGGATTCAAATGTCAGGTGATACTTTGCTCGATCCAGCCAGCGTGCAGTCGGGTTTAACTGCAGCTGTTGCACTGAAGTGAGCTTTGTGAGGAACAAGAACCATAACATTATAGACTCTTCTAAAATTAAACGACTAGGCTATAGGACCGAGAATTGTTACATTTCTCAAGAGGTGTCTCTACATCTTTGCAGCCTCCCTCGCTGCCCTTTCCTCTCCTCTCGCCCCTCCCTGTTCCCTGTAAAAGGGAACAAACTGCCGCCGTGCCTCTGTCCCGCCTCCAGCTCTTCATGTCCCGTACGCGGAGCTGCGGCACTTCACTCCCTCCGCTGACCGGCTCCTTGCAGCATTTCAGGAGAATATGAAAACCACACCAGCGGGATAAAAGTTGCTGTTCATGGAAAGAAACGCTCCAAGTGCAGGTACGCTTTTTCGCCTTTGCATTTTGCATTTAGGACCCCGTAAGTAACAGACTTAAGTATTAGTTTTAAAAAAAAAACTTTAATTAAAAAGTCAGCAGAGTGACTAGAGTTCAGCTGTTAAAGAATATTAACAGAAAAACGTAGACACGTGCTGGAAATCAGTCTGTAATATGATTTTCTTTCTGTACTCCAGCCCTCCAAGAAGTGACAGCACCTCATGCCTCTCACTCCAGTACAAGCCATTTCCTGTGTGTGCTGTATTGACCCCCCCCCCCTCCCTTAAAAAGACTAATATACTCTACAAACAGTGCAATCAAATGTGTCTTGATAGAAGCCATCCATATAAATATTCCTGTTAGTCCTCACTGGAGACTCCTTGGGGACATTTTAATTGTCATTAAAAATATCTGCAACAATGAACTGACTTCACTCTAATCGTGTCTTCAGGATCATGGGGTATGGGCAGATCCTCCACCGGCGTGGGGATGAGGAGGACCAGGTCCATCTCAATGTGGGAGGGGTACGGCATGAACTGGATCCAGATATGGTGCTTCGCTTTCCTCACACGCGCCTGGCCCGTCTGCTGTGCTGCCAGACTGAGGCAGCAATCTTGGAGCTGTGTGATGACTACAGCCCGACTGAGAAGGAGTACTACTTTGACAGGAATCCCCGGGTTTTCCTCTGTGTGCTCAACTTTTACCAGACGGGACAAATCCACATGATGGAGGAGCTGTGTGTCTTTTCCTTCAGCCAGGAGATCGAGTACTGGGGCATTAAGGAGCTCCACCTCAGCCCCTGCTGCAGCAACTGGTACCACGAGAGGAAGGAGTACATCGAGGACAGAGACTGGGACATCCGGAGCGAAGACCAGCAGGAGCCAAGCTTTGACTCTTCATTTGAGGAGCTCTCTGCACTCGATAAAGACCTTGCCAAGTTCAAAGGTGCCTGGTGTGGAGAGGTTCGCAGCTATGTGTGGCTCAGACTGGAGGATCCAGGTCACTCAAGAGCCTCAAAGATCATTGCTGTGGCTTCTCTCAGCATGGTGTTGACCTCCATCGTAGCCATGTGCGTCCACAGCATGCCAGAGTTTCAGCGTGTGGATGACAACGACAGGCCCATTGAGGACCCCGTGCTCACTAGACTGGAGGAGGTATGCATCGCCTGCTTCTCCGCAGAGTTCATCATCAGGCTTATTGTCGCTCCCTCTCGAAGGAAGTTCCTCGGAAACCCCTTAAACATAATTGACGCTGCTTCGATTTTGCCATTTTATGCCACTTTAGCTCTGGAGACAGCTGATGAGGAGAGTGCCGAGGAAAACGAGGACATAGAAAACGTGGGAAAAGTGGTGCAGGTTCTGCGCCTCATGAGGGTTCTCAGAATCCTCAAACTGGCTCGCCACTCCATCGGACTGCGAGCGCTGGGTGCTACCGTCCGCCACAGCTACCACGAGGTGGGCCTGCTCCTTCTCTTCCTCTCAGTGGGAATCTCCATCTTTTCTGCCCTCATCTATTTTGCAGAGAAGGAAGAGGAGCGCACAGATTTGGGGAACATACCTTCAGGCTGGTGGTGGGCCACGATCACCATGACGACGGTCGGCTATGGGGACACCTGCCCGGTGACACTAGCAGGAAAGATAGTTGCCACCGTGTGTATTATCTGCGGCCTGTTAGTGGTGGCTCTTCCCATCACCATCATCTTTAACAAGTTTTCAAAATACTATCAAAGAAACAAAGCCATGGAGGGTCAGTGCATCACCAAGCCTGAAAGACAAGACCCAGAACTCCCTCATTATAACATCAGGGAGTTGTTAACAGGAAGTGTGTACCCCTTTATAGGAAGCATTGCCTTTAGAAACAGTGGGAGCAGCGGAGGGGACGATACGGATGCCTCCAGTCTCCAGGACATTGAGGTGTATGATAATGACGCTTGTGAAAATGGAGCAGCCAAATGAGATTCCTGTCATTTCACTGAGCATCACTCCCTTTATGACTGCAAGTCACTCTCTGCCTCTCAGGGCAGAGCGCTCTATCACCGACCCTGCCTTCCTGCACTGTCTTCCCCCTGCAATTTGACAGAGAAATATTGTGGCCATGAAGGAGTTTTTTTTTTCCTCTCTCTCTCTCTCCCCCTCTCTACCGGGGAATAGCTGTGGCTGAAATATACAGCGTCACTAAAACCAGGAAATCTAAAGGGAATTATCTGAACCTTGCTCAGAGGTTTGAAAGCCCATTTTCTGCTTGAGAAAACTGCAATGATGCATGTGGGAGGCCATAATGTTAATGTTTTTCAAAGTAATGTCCTTTATTGATTTCCTGCTTGCTGAAAGTTCAGACTGAGAGTTTGCCAAATGCAAAAGTCTAGAATGACAACAACGCAGTTAGATGTTTAAAAATGGTGTTACAGAGCTCCACGCTGACTGCTCTTATGCAGCCTGCATGACCAAAAATAAATGCATTTTGAAAGAGAGTAATAAAAAAATAGAATTATGCAGACGCTGATCAAGAGAGGCGTCACATTTCTCTCAGAGCCCCGTGGAAAGCGCTGATGTCTCTTTTTTTGTTTAAGCGATGAGGATTTTTGTTTAGTTTTTGACAGTTGTTCTGGCATGTTGGGGAGAGGGTATCTCACCTGGACATGAAATAAAACTCAGAAGAAAGGGGCTTCTCATTTGTGCCTGTTTGGATAAGCTTAAGGTTCGGGCTTTTGTATTTATTTATGAAGACAAGTTTAAACTCACGTCAGGTAAACAATATGCAAAACGTATTCTCCGAGCAGAGCAACACTTTGAAAGTGCAAAGAAGCCTCTCTTTCTTTGATATTCTTCAGGCTTTTCTCTTCCTGCATGTATTGATCTACTGTCCCCTGTTATAATTTCTGCTCAGATGAGCATTGCCCTACAAAACTTTTCTCTGCGTGGGCCTAAGGTGCTCATGCAGCCGACCAGAAACAACCTGAATGGGAATTCAATAACAGTTGAGGAAATTAAACCATATAAAATCACCTTAAATGATTGTGTGGGAGGTTGGTTTCTGTTCAAACAGGCAGACTAACTGCAGCTTAACCTGAACAGATAAACCCCACTGCTGCCTGATCATTCCTTATAAGTAATAAATGAGTTTCGATCACTTGGCTTCCTGTTATCAGGTGTACGTCAGTAATCAGATTAGCATATTGCTTATTCTACACTTTGCGTTTATTGCCTTTGTCAGTTGCCATTTATTGTAATAACAGAACTGGTGCAGATACCCACTGAATAGCAGGAAATTTACATGCACAAGTGAAGAGCACAGTTGATGCCAAACAGTACATGACTGTGACTTTGCAGGAATGCATGCAGTGCGCATCTTCCCAGACGTATGGCTATACATATTTTTCAAAATATCTTTTTTAAAAACAAAAAAAAAATGTGAGGAGTCACCAGATGAATAGAGGGAAATGTTGGATGATTTCAGCTCTCCATTCAATTCTTGTTTGAACTACTCGCGTCTCATGCCCTTCACTGAGAGGTCGCAATTAGACATCATTCACGTTAAGGCCCCGCAACGCACTGCGACGCATCCACTGCAGTAACAAAATAAAAGGAAGTAATTACCTCATATATTTGAGGCATTGCTAGAATAATGGCCACAATGAATGGTGGATGCATGTGACGCTCATTACTGCTGCTATTCTGAAACACTGACTGATGCTGTTGCTATGAATATTTCACAGAAATCACAGCATTGCACGACACACAAGAGTCAAGGTTCTGTTATTTGGCCATGATAAAAATTTGTTGTGGCTTCTAGTAGCATCCAATAGATGAAAATACACAAAAAAAGAACACTCTAAACTTTATCTAAATAAAATGTGTGTAAAATGGATTTTTTTTTTTTTACAGAAGAGAAAAACGCGTGTAGACACATACAGTGGTGTGAAAAAGTGTTTGCCCCCTTCCTCATTTCCTATTTTTTTGCATGTTTGTCACACTTAAGTGTTTCGGAACATCAAACCAATTTAAACAATAGTCAAGGACAACACAAGTAAACACAAAATGCAATTTGTAAATGAAGGCGTTTATTATTAAAGGTGAAAAAAAATCCAAACCATCATGGCCCTGTGTGAAAAAGTGATTGCCCCCTAAACCTAATAACTGGTTGGGCCACCCTTAGCAGCAACAACTGCAACCAAGCGTTTGCGATAACTTGCAATGAGGCTTTTTCAGCGTTCTGGAGGAATTTTGGCCCACTCATCTTTGCAGAATTGTCCTAATTCAGTTACATTAGAGGGTTTTCGAGCATGAACGGCCTTTTTAAGGTCATACCACAACATCTCAATAGGATTCAGGTCAGGACTTTGGCTAGGCCACTCCAAAGTCTTCATTTTGTTTTTCTTCAGCCATTCAGTGGTGGACTTGCTGGTGTGTTTAGGATCATTGTCCTGCTGCAGAACCCAAGTTCGTTTCAGCTCGAGTACACGAACAGATGGTCGGACATTCTCCTTCAGGATCTCTTGGTAGACAGCAGAATTCATAGTTCCATTTATCACAGCAAGTCTTCCAGGTCCTGACGCAGCAAAACAGCCCCAGACCATCACACTACCACCACCATATTTTACTGTTGGTATAATGTTCTTTTTCTGAAATGCAGTGTTCCTTTTACGCCAGATGTAATGGGACACACACCTTCCAAAGAGTTCCACTTTTGTCTCATCGGTCCACAGAATGTTTTCCCAAAAGTCTTGGGGATCATCAAGATGTGTTTTGGAAAAATTGAGACGAGCTTTAATGTTCTTTTTGCTCAGCAGTGGTTTTCTCCTTGGAACTCTGCCATGCAGGCCATTTTTGCCCAGTCTTTTTCTGATGGTGGAGGCATGAACGCTGACCTTAACTGAGGCAAGTGAGGCCTGCAGTTCTTTGGACGTTGTTGTGGGGTCTTTTGTGACCTCTTGGATGAGTCGTCGCTGCGCTCTTGGGGTAATTTTGGGCGGCCGGCCACTCCTGGGAAGGTTCACCACTGTTCCATGTCTTCGCCATTTGTGGATAATGGCTCTCACTGTGGTTCGCTGGATTCCCAAAGCTTTGGAAATGGCTTTATAACCCTTTCCAGACTGATATATCTCAATTACTTTCTTTCTCAATTGTTCCTGAATTTCTTTGGATCTCGGCATGATGTGTAGCTTTTAAGGATCTTCTGGTGGACCTTACTGTGTCAGGCAGCTCCTATTTAAGTGATGTCTTGATTGAGAACAGGTGTGGCAATAATCAGGCCTGGGTGTGGCTAGAGAAATTGAACTCAGGTGTGAAAAACCACAGTTATAGTATGTTTTAACAAGGGGGGCAATCACTTTTTCACACAGGGCCATGATGGTTTGGATGTTTTTCACCTTTAATAATAAACACCTTCATTTACAAATTGCATTTTGTGTTAACTTGTGTTGTCCTTGACTATTGTTTAAATTGGTTTGATGTTCCGAAACACTTAAGTGTGACAAACATGCAAAAAAAACAGGAAATGAGGAAGGGGGCAAACACTTTTTCACACCACTGTATATGCAAATACACACACAGAGACTGTGTTAACACATAGTCGGTGAGGACAAGGTTTCATTGAAAATCAGTATGGAAAGGCTCTTGGGACAAATCTGTAATCTTTATTCAATATTTATGTAAACATGGATATCAGTGTATATGCCAAGAAATCTGCCACAGGACTTCTAGATGACAATGCAGCACAGCTGGCAACAGCGTGTTCCTCACCATTACTCACAGCCCTGTGGCTTTTGGGCATTAGTTTTGAAGAGGGAAGTGGATTTCAATATACTTTTCTGCTAGAAAAAAAAAGTATTAATTTATTGTGCTTATGTCAGTATAGGCTTCCTATATAGCTCATTTCCCACAGTAGCTGGTATCTCTCATCTGTTTGTTGCTTTGTTGTTACTGTAGCTGTTACAGTTGAGCTTGCACTGCAGAATGACAACAGCTGCACCCAAGTTGACATCTTTAGCTTATATTGCACATATTCCTACATGCATTCCCATTTACAGTACTTAAGTTTTATTTTTACTGTAAAGGCCTGGCTGCCAGAAAGTGGCACAGAGAAAGCTGAGCTAAAACTGGCTGCCAGAAACTGCACAGTTTATTATTCAGCTCCTGTCTCATAACTGTTTGCAGGCTATTCCTTTTTTCTTTTTTTTTTCTGGAGACCTTTATATCCCCTTATTACTATTTGGACTCCTTCCTTCAAAGGTCAACACAGTAAAGACAAACTGTTATAGAGACAGAGTGCACTGAAGTCATGCCTGCTACCAGAGGAGAAAACTGCACATGCTAGTAAAAATGATGTATACCTAAAAACTTCTGTGTGGTGGGATCAACTAAAAACAATGTGAAGAACACAGAACTAAGTTTGTATAAGTTGTTGAACAGAAAACTAAGCCTTTCATCGGGGGACTAATTGGATATTACTGACACTGAGGCATTAGCAGGAAGAAAGGTCAAACAGAGGGACTCTGATGAATAGGGCATGTATGTGTGCAGAGGGCATATCGTCTCTGATAAGCCAAAAATCTAAATGTTTCACAAGTGTCTTTGTTAACTGCAGTAGCTTGCTAAGAAATAGCTAACATTATGTTTCATGTATAGTTGGGTATCAGCCAACTAAACATGAAGGGTGTACGCACAGAAACAGACTATCAGTGATGTATTGACCAGAGATCTTTCAATGAAATTCAGCAACTTGTAACAATGACACACTAAGAAGTTTGGTACTGGGTGATTTCTCATCAGTGATGCATAGGCTATATATAAGATAGACATATCCACTGTGACATCACCCATATGTTAGTGTAGTGCTGTCATGAAGCCCTGAGCTGAGTGTTTTTGGTGTTTTGAAACCAAAGGTCGGATTTGAGTGTGGAACCTCATTGTTGGGTCCAAAGTAATGAGCTTACCCTTGGATATTCCTTCTTTCTGACTCTCAGAGTAGTCATAATTTACAAAATAAACATCATGTTTTATTCAGTATGACCTGAATAAAACCTGTAAAGTTACCAGGAAAGAGTTTACTGAGATCACAGAGCAAGGGAGCCACAGACTTCTATACAGGTGGAACAGGAGCAGTCGCCCCCTGCTGGCTATTGAAAATTACTAACTCAAGCCCCTGCTGCACTTTGTTTGGTCTGTGATTTTAGTCCATTGTTAGGAGGTTCCTAAGCAACATGACATAATAGTGTATCATGCATTAATCAGGTTTTGTGGACATAAATTAGATTCTGCCATCGTGAAATTAAAATGATATTATATTATAGATTTTAATGCTATTTTTCTAAGGTGTATTGTAGGTGTATAAATGCTACAAATGGGTCAATTTAGCCTGTTGGTGGGTGGTTGCTAGATGACATAATGAAATAATATGTGATAAAGATATGAACCTTCAGGCACATAAGATGCACCTGTGTACCAAGTTTGGTTGCTGAGCTCCAGATTGTGTAGGAGGAGTTTTCAGAAAGACTTCTGCGGGTTTGAGGCTCTTCTTTGTTGGCTTAATTTTTCAGGCAGAGAGGTTTTGTCCATCTTTTACACTGTCTATGCTGTGAGGTGAGCTGGTGAAGCTACTACCAATGGGAGTGACGAGAACCACTGATTGACATGTGACAATCTTTTCTAGACAATGTTTATGAGTGGCCAATTTGTAGCTATGATGCATGATGTGCAATTTGCTTTATATATAAAGGTTATTGTCAGTATTTTATCCCTCATTTATGACACTTGTGGGTCTTGCTCTGGTCTCTCTGGTTTTTCTCTTTCATTAAACTTTACAGCAATTTATAGTGACTGCTCCTCTCATACAATCAAATCCAAAAACTGGCAATACAACTGTATTTTGCCATTTTATATACCTACAGCTGTTTTGTGTCTTAGCTGTCCTAGTAGTTTTTTGTCTGGCACTTCATCCAACCATTAAGTAAGCTCCAAAGCAGTGAGCTCTATATAGATCTAAATCTGTTAGATCCTTTTAACAAGTACTAAAGTTCCCCATTGCATGGGAAAATGGCATTTACTACAGGAACATATTAGTCATTTTTCAGGACAGGATGACATTGGTCAGGGTGTTGCTGAGGTAAATAATAAATGCGCTTACCTGTTAAGGTCACATTGAGTGTGTCAGCACAAATGTCACTGCTGCAGGAAACACTAAGAGAATTTCAGACTTCCCCTTTAGGCTTTTTTTAATTATTATTTTAAATGAAAAACCACCTTCATTACATCAAGGCTGAAGTGAAACTGCTTACCACAATACTTCTCCTGGGCCAAATGAAATCTTAATCCATGCTGATGCGGAGCATTAAAGCACCAGTATAAAAGGTGTCAGTGGACAATTGGATTGCTGTCAAAAACAGTGTTATTACTATCATGGGCTGGAAATAAAAACTAATCAATAAAATCTATTTAAGGTGCATTCCCCCCCCTCTTCTGGATTTATAGCCATAATCGCCAGGCAGCACTTTGATGTTAATGTGAAGTGAGTTGTTTGTGCGCGGTGGAGACAGTAATGTCAGTGCTGTCAGGAGGGGATGCTTCTGCAGCATCTTGTGGACACTGAAGTTAAACAAAAGTCACGGACAAGAATGATGGAAAGAAGTAGAAGCATTTCAGGCTTTCCCACTGATCCATCTGTGTGGTTTCAGAATATTTCAGCGTTTTGAAGAGAAAACAGAAGCCGTCACTTGAAATATCTGACATTTGTTTTCACATATGAGCTTGAACTTGTATATTAAAAAAGCCTGTGGCTCTGTAAAGGCATCTGTCAGTGAACCTCTCACACGAGGAAAAGGTCATTGCACGCAGTGATGCATGTGCAAAAGGCAGAGGGGAATTTTTATGTGCTGTGAAATTCTGCTGAAGCCAGCTGCACTAGACCAGCATGCATTAAAAGTTAGCCTAGATTAGAAGTGTTAAATGACAATGAGTTAAGAGTTAATGAAACATGTAAACATGCATGTGACTTTTAAATGAAAAGAAAATACAAATTTTTACTATGTACAGTCACAGGAGTCTCTGTAGTCATGGAAAAATAAGTAGATCCCATGATTCAATAACTCACCGAGCCACCTTCAGCAAGAATAACTTGAAGTAAACGTTTTCTGTATGACTTTATCAGCCTCTCACATCTTATGGAGGAGGTCTTAAGGTGCTCCTACAGCTTTCCAGTCAGGTTGAGGTCTGGACTTTGTCTGTGCCATTGCAACACCTTGATTCTTTTCATTCTGTTGAAGATTTGCTACTGTGCTTGGGATCATTGTCCTGTTGCATGACCCAAGCATCAGCTGTCAGACAGATGACCTCACATTTGATTCCAGAATACCCTGGTATACATGACTGCAGGGTGCCAAGGTCCTCTGGCTGCAAAACAAGCCCACATCATCACCCCTCCACCATCATGCTGACAGTTGGTATGAGGTGTTTGTGTTGCTATGCTTTTTTTTTGCTTTTTTTTTTTTTTTACCATACGTGGCTCTGTGTATCATAGCCAAACATCTCCACTGCATAGAGTCCTGTGGAAACTTTCTTTCTCACGTAAGTGTAGGTTTTTGTGGTGAGATCTGCTGACTGTGAAGGCCATAGCATGTGATGCACACCATTTTCACACTCATCAAACCATTTAATGAGTCTTTATGCCCTATGGATGAGGGTATTGTCATCCTGAAAAAGATCTTAATGCCAGTCACTCAGAATAACTTTGTACTGACTAACTTTTCAGTGGCCCATCCCTGTAAGGAGTCCAATGGATCCTAACCATGGCAGGAAAATGCCCCCACCTCCCCAAAAAAGCATAAAAGAGCCACTGAATTTCCTCAGTGTAGGCATCAAGGGTTCTTGCTTCCCCATTTGTCACCCCTTTGTATTTCGTCACTTCATTAAAGTGCTGCTCATAGCAAGGTTAACTGTGACTTTACATTATAATTCACATGAGAAAAAAAAATGCAACATACTACAAACTGTAACCATTATGGTTGTAGCCATCGGATAAATTTATAAAGTTTGGATTACTGTTCTTGGTCCCCCGAGTTGTTCTTGTATTATGGATTATTTTCAATATTGAGTCTTTGGTTCCTGTTTTTATTTTATACTTATTTTAGTGATGAGTTTCAGTTTTTGTGATATTATTATGTCTTCATTTTATTATTCTCTTCCCAGTGTTTCCTTGTCTGTGCCTCTCTCTGCCTGCTTTCCATTTTCATGCCTTTCTCCTGCAGTGTCGCCTTGTCTCTGACTTCATATTTAGTGTGTGTCTTTTAGGTTGTGTCCTGACTATTTTGTTTGTTGTTTGTTTGGGGATTTTTTTCCTCTGGTGTCTTGTTTTGGATTTTATTTCCTGTCTGTTTGGGCTGTCTTACATTCAGCCTGTCTTCTTCTTCTTTTAATCCTCAATTAGTCCTCAGTGTATATATTGTCTTGTCATTCTTTTTGTCATTCTATGATAATTTGCTGTGGCATTGTGTGTTCTTTGTTTCTGTGTCTTCCAGTTTTGCAGTATGAGCTTTAGGATTTTTTATGTTTTTGTTCACCTTTTGTTTAGCTGGACTTTGATTATTAGCTTTTAAATAAAGCTCCCTTTTTTCCCCATCAAGCAGATAATTTTTCATTTGAGTCCACATCTTAACTAACCATGAAACTATTATGTTAAGCAATTTTGAAAAAAATATTTGCACACACAAACAGGTTCTTTTGTAGAGGTTAGGAGTCACATAGTTGTGTTAACTGTTGCGTAGCTAATAGAAGTAAATTATAAAGGTAAAGTTAAGTTTAGTTAACATATTGATAAACCTTGGATATTGACCAAAAGGTTCTATATTTAAAAGAATATGCATCCTTTCATCCATCCATCCACCCATCCATCCATCATTGATAGTGTCACTCATGGAAAGCTTTTTCTCCCATCATACCTTAAATGTTAGTTGACTGTTTTTAGCCTGGAGTACAGGCATATTTTCATTTATAAAGCTTTTTTTACTTACCCATATCTGTGTCTAGATTTAATTTCCATAGCTCCCCACATTGCTTTATGGTCTCTGGACTATTTTCATTAACTGTTCCAAAAAAAGGTGTTAAAGGGCTTTTATTCATGGTGCTCCATATCCATGAAACATTCTATTAAACGGCTTAAATCTCAAATTGCTGGTTTCTCTTGGCTGATTTAGCAAAATGGATTGGCACTCTCATAAATGAGATTTTTAATCTCACCAAGACTGCAGTGGTAAAAGAAAATTTTAATTAAAAAAAAAAATCCCAGTGATAGACCATGTCCCAAATTTACAAAGAATTATCCATTTAGTTTGTTATCAGCCATCTAAAACTGTGGAATAGCTCTCCACAAAGTGGATTCTCTGGTACATTTCCTTGCAGCAGATTTACAAAGTTTCCACTGACTAAAATATTACGCTTAAATCTGTTTTAGTAAATTAGTTATTTGAAACTTGCTAGTGTTTACTAACAGCACAATCAGCTTGAACGCCAGCTTACTCTGCAGGTCGATGACCAATTATAAAAATCTATAATGTGAAAGAAATGTTTGGAGACAAAGTTAGAGAGGCAAGACTGAGATGGCTTGGTGATGATGAGGAGGTATAGTGGATGCTGAAGATAGAGCTGCCAGGTAGGAGGAAAGTGAAGTGTAGGGTAAGATGGAGGCAGATGATCCACTGTGGTGACCCCTAAAAGGGAGCAGCCGAAAGAAGAATGTGATAGAAATGCTTTTGGTTTGGGTGGTATAGTGTAATGCAGTAACTTGTGCTTCAACACCATAATGAGCCAATGCTAAAATAAATATATAACTTTAATATTTCCACATTTGTGAAATGTTATTGAGTTGGGACATGATTTTGTCAAAATAAAGCAAAATAAAGAGTTTTTTTTTTCCTAAAGTGAATCAGAGACTGCAGCTAGAAGAAACTGTTTTAATATTTCCATTAGAACCTGTACTCAAATGTATATATGATGTTTTGATCAGTCATCACATGGTACAGCCCACCACAGAGTGCAGCCAGATCACTTTCACTCTGCAGCAGTGGTTTCAGCTAAGGTCAGCTATAACAAAGAACCCACACTGTTTACAGTTCACACGATTTTTCCCTCTTGTGCACGGTTGTTGCACAGAGACTGAGTCGAAGCTGTTATTGTTCCTGCCCATAATCATTTATTACACTGACAGAGGTTTAGTTTTTAGCATGAAAACCCATAAATTATAAGTGGTTCACTCGGACCAGTGAGAATTTTAGATTCTGTTACGTTCGCTTCATTCCAGTTTTAGAAAAACTTTTTATATTTGATATTGATTATTAAAAGAGAATCCAGAGCTAGTCTGCAATGCTGGTCGATAGATAGGTTGTTATATAAAACACAAACAGGAAACCTCATTGTGCTTCATTTTTCCTTTTTTTTCATTTTTAGTATAAATTTATTAGTGACTACATGACAGAATCTATATATTGATCTCCTGATCAGTTTTACAAAATGAAACCTTCCACACATTCCCTGATGATCAGCTAATTCAATTGTTCACTTAGTGCGGCACTTCCTTGAAGCTTTCAGTGCTGATGTTAAAACCAATTGCGGACATAGTTTGCTAAGTTGACATGAAGATGATGACTTTGAGGTCAATCATTATTAATTCATACACCATTAATTATTCAGCCTACTGTCTGTATTCCAACCCTTCATTAGGTTGAAATTGTCGAGCATTATAAATACTTCAAGCTCTGTCTGGATACCAGTGTGGAGTAATGCTGAAGAAAACTGAAGGTATATATTTGACTTTCTTACAGAAGCAAATCCTATTTTGCTCCTGCTAGTCTTCCTCAGCCAGCTCTGTTTTTGTGACAGATAAACTCACCTGTCAGGACATAAGTTTCCACAAATTTCTGTATTATACTTTCTTGCTGCTGTTTCTAAGATTTACAGGGTACATGTTATTTAATAATGCTAGTTGCACTGCTGTTTAGTAGAATGATTTTTTGCACAATCTCAGGAAAGTTTATTTTTGAAGTACCTCTCACAGACATAAAGTGCCTGACATCAAAAAAATAGACACATTAAATAAAAGCAAAATGATAAAAACAGACAATTTAATAAATAAATAGATACATTAAGCATTAGAAAATGCCAGGCTAACTTCCTAGTCTCAGTGTATCTCATCTTGAAGATTCAGCCACAGTACATACAATTAAAGCATCACCATGTTCTGTTATTAACATGGATAAGATTGCTCTGTATGACTAATTAAAACATCAGGGGAGAAGAGGTGCTTTATGGCTTTATCGCTGATGAGAGGAATCAGAGTCATGAAAACCAGCACCGGACAAGACCAAATGACGAAGGCCAACCCACAGCACACAGACTCTGTATACGTGTAGATAGTGGCAGTATAAAAATGTTATGGTTAGTGAGGAACACGGACTCAGAGGGGAGGGAGACAGAGCACACACAAGTCTGTCTGGGTCCCACATGTGCATGTGTTATATCTTCTGATTCTTTAATATATTAAATGTCTTAATTTTTTAATTGAAGTGTTTCAGGTTTCTTCCTTCACAAATAAACAAACACGTTAACAAAACTTATACATAAACACAAGGTCAGACACCCAATTAATCAAATGCCCTTCTGACAAAGACTATTGTCAGCTGTTTGGGTTTTTTTTTTTAAAGCCTTCTCCTAATCAATAAAATAAAGGGATGAGAGCACCTGCATTTTGGACAAACTGCAAGACTTGATTGTAATCAAACAGATATTTAGTTCAGCAAGTTAAAAAGCTTGTTAGGTTGGAAAGAATGGATCAGCTGGGTGTCATCTGCATACAAATGGTAACAATAATAATAATAATAAATTAGCAATTATCTGTCCAACGAGTAACAAGCTAAACAGTAGGAGTCCCAAAATTGATCCCTGTGGAACTCCACAGGACAAAGCAGCCTTTCCTGACAAGAAATGATTACCAGAGACAGAAAAGGGCTATATTTGTGCAAAAGCAATGACAGTAAGACATGCTTTTCTTAATTATGAAAATGTATAAGGCATGTCTATCTATATATGTCATGGTCCTGGGTTTTTGTTTAGTATTAAATGACTTTTGGTTCCTGTTTAAATGTTGCTGATATTCTTTCTTATGTTTTTATGTTTTCTTGTCCCCAGAATCCCCAGAGTTTATATGTCTTTCTCTCCCTCTATCTTGTCTATGACTGCATGTCTCAATGTTACTATTTGTCTTTTGTCTATTTCCTGTTTTTAGTTTCATAGTTGTTTTACTTATGTGTTGTGTTTGTTTCCATCTGGTATTGTCTTCTCTTCTTTATGAATGTCAATTGTTTCCATCTGTTTCCTTCTCTTTGTCAGACAATTTGTACCCTCCTGAGGGGTACTATGAAGGAAGTTCAACATATGTTCAATAAAACCTAAAGCCCCAGTCAGAGATAACAGGTATAACAATAGTGGTTCTCACATGTCTTTGCTAACCCAGCCTTCCTGCTTTAGGCGCTGTGTGTGCTCTCATAAAATTGGTGTTTGACATGTCATCTGACTCTTCTGAGACAGGAAATGGATCGATTGAGTGATGCTTACTTAAGTCAGAGGCATTATCAGATGACTGAGTGATAAAGATCTTTTCAGAACATAAAAACATATTACAGTAAAATGTAACACTGTTTCTGCCAATAAGACAAGAGTAATTCTGCAGAAAATCGTTAATCTTGTAAATTTATGATCAAAAAGAGAATATTATCTCACATTACATTTAGATAATGGTTTTATGTGCTCTGTGTGCTGCTTTTAATTTTCGACAGCTTCATACTAGAACTCAGACACTTTTGATACATTTAAAGGTTAAATGTAACTCAGTGTGTTCAGGTCTGACACTCTCACATAGCCTAATGAAGGAAATGTAGAAATCACTTAAGGTTGCCACCAAATCAAATTAAATAAATTTTATTGATTGAATAAGTATTCTTGGAGATTCTTGGAGGAAATAGCCTATAACTGTAAGTGAATAATTGTCTAATCTAATCTAGTAGCTGCAATTCCAGCAATGTAAATAAATAAATAAAGACTTGGAACTGATTGGAGCAAGCATAAAAATATTTATTTTCTGCAGCACCATCTAAATACATTTAAATTCCAGTGACAATGCAACGCACAGTTTGTGCTGCTTTAGCGTTACAGCTGGCCCTCATTTGGTGTTTTTACTGAAGTTAGGCTTAACAGTTTACTTACATAAAGCCCATTCCTCCAGCAGAGAGTCTATTTAATGCTTAAACCATCCTGTCCATAAAATCTCTGCAAATGTGGCACTTCCAGATGTATTTTTAAGCCAATGCTCTGAACACAATTTGCTCTTTGCTTACTTTGGATTCCTGTTTTTTTTTTTAAATTCCTTTTTGATGCTTTGGTTTTTCTTTTTGTATGGTTTATTTTTATTACTCTGATTTTTTTCAGCCAATTTTTTGGTTACATTTCTTTCCTGCGACCTGCATTTGGGTCCTCTCTCCTACGCTACACTATTATCTTTTTGTTTTTTTCTTGGGCTTCAGGAAAGTAATAGCAGGTTTCCTGCTCCTGTATATGAAACAGGTAACAAACTGACACGTCATATGTACTACCAGCTATAGGTTGCCACTTCTGTCACCTTCCGATACGTCATTTGCGCAGTTTATTTTTTCAAATTTGTGAACACGTGATCTTCACCAACATCCTAGCCCTAATATCCCTAATATCCATTTCCCTTCAAAAAGAGCAAATTGCAATAGAATGAAACCTAGAAAGCAAACACTCAAGCAAGGATAAAGAAACAAGCAGAAACAACAGCAGGCAGTGTGGTGATTTATGTTGTGAGGACACCTACTCTCCTATCAAGGTCACCCAAATCACCAGAGTCCAAACATCAAAACACAGAGCAATGATGTGAACCCACGTGAGACCAGAAACCCCAAGTGGCCGCAATCAACAGGGAAAACCAAGCTGCAGTGGACACCAGCGTGCTGACCCAGAAACATGCAGGAAGGTCTCCACCAGTACCCGAAACCCCTGCCCTAACCCAACAGAGGCCAGACAGCACATCCCGGTCCCACCCAGGCAGCAGGAACACCCAGGAAGAGAAGCCCATAGAATCAAGAGCCAAGTGGCAGCGAACAGACTCAAAGCCCAGGAAGGACATCAGCTGGCATGACCAGGGTGCCATGGCAAATCGCAAAAGGCGCCCACCTCACCTCAGAGGGCAGGACATAAGGGCTGGGCACTGGGCCCACAGAGAGGGCCCCAGGCTTGCATCACATGGGCCAGTGCATGGCAGGGGGGCAGACCAAGGGAAAGAGAAGGGAAGGGGAAAGGGAGAAGGAGCAGCAGATTTGACTTTGTGATTTGACAAGTGATACTGGGACCTTTTTTTTTTTTTTTTTTTTAAGCCTGTCATGTCTGGCATTTTTCCCAGTCAGAATGTTAATCCGAATGCACTGATGTACCAAACATATTTGCTTTTACAAGAACAGCTCTATAAGTTTTCTATAGGCTATTCTTGTTAGTGTTTGCATTTTTATTTATCTATTTTTGATTTAGTTATTTATGCTAGGTCTGACAGGCAACAAGGAAGGGGCAAGAACAAGAGGGGGAAAAAATGAAAAAAAAGGGGGGAGAAACAAAGGGAAAAAAGGAAAAAAATAATCAAAGAAAAGTAGATATACACACACACACACACTCACACATCCATATACACACACATGCACATACATATACACACATACACACAATTTTGTTGTTTGCAGTAATGTGTGTGTATGCGCCTCTGTCATGCAATGTACTTAATAATGAGGGCAAGAAACTGCAACCATGCCCCCCGCAATCCAGAGGCGAATAGGGAAGGACCCAGGGGACCCAGGCCATCCACAGGCCAACACCCCCAGCACAAGCCGAGCACCCGGCCCCCGAGGCCCCAAGCACCCGAGAAAGGCCCAACACCCAGCAACCCCCCCCCCTCCCCTCCAACGCCAAAGAGGCCCAAGCCACCCCCAGGCCACGGCCGCCAAGGGAGCAGGTCAAAATCCTAGACCACCATCACGTTTTAGCTTTTGTAAAGTCTTTAAACTTATTCTTGAGGTTTTATTTTTCCATAAAAATTTTGAAATGTTTGAGTCTAGAGACTTAAACCAGGCAACAGAAGGTTTATTAGGGATCAATGAAAACAGATAATTGATTTTAGGCAGAATCATAATTTTTACTGTGGCAACTCTCCCCATGATAGATATAGGTAGAGAGTTCCAACGTGTGAGATCATCCGCTATTGTTTCCCCTAGGCTGTCAGACCTGGTACGGTTGAATCATATTCAGAGGAATATGATTCAACCGTACCAGGTCTGACAGCCTAGGGGAAAAATTAATACCTAAATATCTAATGTTGCCAGACTGTAGTGAGGTAGTCGTGGTGTTCTGAAAATTACAATTCAGAGGTAAAATGGTTGATTTACTCCAATTGATGGAGTAGTTTGATATAGATGAGAACTTATCTATAAGTGTGACTGTCTTCAGAAGAGAGGTTTGTGGGTTCCCAAGGAAAAGTAATACATCATCAGCATAAAGGCTTATCTTTTGGTCTGTGTTTTCTGTTTGAATTCCTTTAATATCTACATTTTGTCACATTGTTGCTGCTAGTGGTTCAATAAAAATGACAAAAAGTGAAGGAGAAAGCGGGCAGCCCTGCCTGATACCCCTCTGTAGACTGAAGCTTTGGGAAATAAGATAATTTGTTCTAACACGTGCATTTGGAGAGCTGTATGGTGTTCTGATCAAGTTTATGAAGGATGAACCAAATCCAAATTTTTGTAGAACTGCTAAAAGAGACAACTGTGGTTTCTAATTTATTAATAGAACAGTAATCTATTACATTAATCAGTCTGCATGTATTATTGGCTGAGTGCCGACCCTTGATAAAACCTTTTTGGTCTGGATGCATAATAGATGGAGTGATTTTTTCTAACCTTCTTGCAAGGACTTTGCTAATTATTTTAAGGTCTACATTAATGAGAGAGATTGGCCTGTAGCTGGATGGAAGTGTGGGGTCTTTGCCTGGTTTAAGAAGTAGGCTAATATTAGCAGAGTTCATGTTTGAAGAGACCGTGTGATTGCTCTGAATTTTGCACCGCCATTCTGAGAAAAGAGGGTTTTAGTACAGACCAAAATTCTTTATAAAACTCTGCTGGAAAACCATCTGGGCCTGGGGCTTATTATTTGGGAGATGCTGTACCGCTTCATAAAATTCAGATGATGAAAAAGGCGGATCAAGAGTCGTGGCCTGTTCATCATTTAGTTTAGGTAGATTTATATTATTAAGATATTCTTCAATTTCAGCATCAGATGGATTAATCCGTGATGAGTATAAGGCTTCATAGAAGTCTTTAAAAGAGTTATTTATTTGTTGTGGGTCATGAGTAATGTTACCAGTTGAATCTTTAATAGAATAAATAGCTGTTTTTTCTTTATTTAGTTTGAACTGGTTAGCCAAGAATTTCCCAGATTTATTTCCATGTTCAAAGTTTTCTAATTGCAGCCTCTGCAACACGAATTGTGTCCTTTTTATCAATTATTTCATTTAACTCCAGTTTTAGTTTCCTCAAGTTGTTAATTATATGTTCTTGTGGTGAGGCAGCATAGGCAGTTTCTAAAGATTTCATTTTCTGTTCTAATTCTAACATAAGTGTTTTTTCTTTGTTTTTCTTATGCGAGCAATAAGATATTATTTTGCCCCGCATTACTGCCTTTCCTGCTTCCCAAAGAACACATGGTGATATTCCACGAAGATCATTATTTTCTAAATATGTTGCCCACTCCTTTTTGAAATAATTAATGAAGTCTTGTTCTTTAAGTAATGATGTATTAAATCTCCAGTTCCTAATTGGTGGTGTGACTCTTTTCTGTGTCAGAGACATCACCCGATCACTGATAGTGAAGACCTATTCAAAAAACAGAACCTTCATTAATGTAATCGGTACATTAATATAAATGAGCAGAATATGGGGTTAAGTATTAAACAAGTGACTAAGATATTAACTTTCTTTCTCATGATTAAACCTAATCATGAAAAAAACCCATGGATTCTCAGCTGCAGCCAAACTGCCCTTCACCCCGTGTCAGTCACTGTAGTGTGACTTATCCAATTTAGAGCAAGAGGAGACCGAAGCATTTCAGTAAGCTTTTTTGGTCATGCCTTAACTTCTCTACCCGTTCACTCATGCCCAGGAAACCCTCAGTAATTATGAAGGCAGAGATAAGCAGATAATCCAGAGTCCCATGTGCAGCCTGCTGTCTGTCTCAGAGGGGCCTGACCTCAGTCCTCAGCTCCAGTTTGCCACTCACACTGACAGCATTTGCTCCTCCAGGACCTGTGGTATTTGCCTTTGCAGACAGATACAATTTCTGTTTGTCTGGACAGGTTACGTGAGGTCAAAACCGAAACACTGCAAGGTTGCTGCGAAGCTTGAAGCACTGTGATGCTCAAATTCACAGAATTATTATATTTTCAATCTAACCATAGGTAGTTATGGGTGATATTTTATTGTTTCCTCTTTTAAGATTTCAAGGTTTTTAAAATCATCTTACTCCACATTGTCTGGCAGTATAATACATATATTCTCCATTTGGCTTGTTTAAGCTCTTTGGTGATGGAGTATAATGCTAACAGAGTGGAATATTTAAACCACCACATGATATTTTTTTGGATTTACCACTGTGTTGAGTGGAAATACTTTGTTGTTTTGTGGATCATTTTTGCACAACCTCAGGATTTTGGGGATCTCATGTAACAGTTGAAAGTTTCTTTGCATAGCCAAAGTTTGTAACGCTGATCCAAATGGCAGACTACTGCTTTACTGATCCACAGTACATGTTTTCTTTAGCCAAAAATCAAGTTCAGAAGACTGTTGCTCCTCTAACCTACTGTTTTATTCTCACAGTGATTTGGCAGTTTATCGTCCTCCTGGCCAACTAATCTGTTTTGCTTCTGCTTAGCATTTAAACTCTCGCTTGTCTGTGTGCTCAGTATTTTCCCACCACTAATCACTCACAACAGTTGAAATTAACTGGGTAACGATGCACATTTACCCCGTAATTAGTTTTTATAGGGCGCTGTTACTGGTGGTCTAATGTCATTAATTACCTTAGTAAAAAATGTGTACAAACAAACTTATCTAATTTTCCTTTACTGCAGGAAAAACAGACATAATATAGTTATTTATGAGTTTAAGGCATAGTGTATTTCATGTATTGTTAATCACAGGATCACAGGTATTATATGAATTTAATGTACATTCTATTAATGTGTCCCAGTGTGACAGAGAGCTGAGCTGGGAAGAGCTGAACCAGGCCTTAGAAAAGATAAAGTGAGGATGAAAATGTCAAGAACATGGTTGCAGCTCTTAGCCTGGATGATGAACTGATGCTCTTGTGATCAGTGGAGAGTTGCAATGAGGAGAGCAAGGATTTAATGGAGGCAGTAAGAGAAGGCAGGTGAGCTCTGAGTCCTGGTAATGAATCAGTGGAGGAGAGAGAAGGAGAGAGAGAGCGATAACAAAAACAAAAGAGCAACGTTTTCACCCGAAGTACCCAGGATCACACATCATTTTGTCGTTGCCAGTGTTGGTGTCATTACTCAATAAAGGCAACATATTACAAATGGTTCGTTACTTTCCTTTAAAGTACTACAGTACATTACAGACCAGCAAAAAACAATTTAATCATAAAAATTCACAAAGAAAAAAAAATGCACTAAAGAGTAAAACAGTTAAATGTGGATTTTTAAACATTAGGACTCTCTCTTCTAGGTCCCATTCAGTAAATGATTTAATAATTGATCAATATATTGATTTATTCTGCCTTACAGAAATCTGGTTACAGCAGGATGAATATGTTAGTCTAAATGAATCAACACCCCCGAGTCACTCTAACTGCCAGAATGCTCGAAGCACAGGTCGAGGAGGAGGAGTAGCAGCAATCTTCAATTCCAGCTTATAAATTAAAAACCGATTTTTTTTAGAATTTTTTTTGAGTATTGTAAGCAATCTAACTAGGAAAATAGTTACTAAGGTCATAGTGTAGGTGAGAAGACTTTTAAAGTACTTGCACATTAGCTTCACTTTTTAGGCCTAGAGGCTACATCCATCTTTAATACCATCTATGTTATAAACCAATCAGTGACATCGCAGCTGGTTCTGTCCATCTTTGTCTGTGTGCTAAGCTTAACTACCCCATCATCATTAAAGTGGCATCAATTTCCTGATCTAACTCTTTAGGGGGAAAGGAAATAGTCCTGTTTCATAAAAATGTCAGAATAATCCATTAAATGTGACATTGCAGAGGTAGAGAGCAGCAATAAAATGTGAAGATATGCAAATCTTACAATGGTCTGAAGGATAGGGGAATGGGAATTTAATCTGGACTGAATAGTGGGACACATTTAAGAAGGAGCGATTTACTATAAATCGCTGCAGCTACAATTTGAAGAAGTCTCTGCCATTTTGCCCTGTCTTCTTCAATAAAGCCATTTCTTGTTTATTACCAAGTCTTCCTTCAGCCTGACTCTGCAAAAAGAATCAGCTTGGGAGGCCACCTTGCTGAAATTTGAAATTGTCTGAGTGAATTGATGGCTGCAGTCCTGCCAAATTCACTCACTCACTCTAAGTGCTCTCAATTCAGTCGGCATTTCCTGACTCCTGCCAGTCTCCCCATGACAGAACAAGCGCCTTTGGCCCATCCTCACAAAATTCAGGCTTTAACAATGACAGCCTATAAGGGTGATATTTATTGCTTATGCTGCAATAAAACAGCATTACTTCACTTGAAATGAGGAAAAAAATACCAATAATCCCATAAAGTGTGGTGACCTTGCAGTATATTTTGTTATATTGCTTTGAGCTGCTTGAGGTGGAAAAATCTTTCTAATACTAAGGAAATCACACAAATCTGATGCAACTTTATTATAAAACAAGTAAAAGTGTTTCCTTAACAATTGTAATTGGAGGAGTTCTTTATATTTGTTCATTAAATATATTGTAAAAATAAAGTTGTCTTGTTCTTTTAATTTTCCTCACACTGATGATGGTCACTGATGGGTCACCACCGTGCTGTCATAAAAGCATTATTTTATCTTGTTCAGACTTTACAGGCCCTCTCCTTGAAGCTACTGTTAAATTGCTAATAAAACTATGCAAGACTGAAAATGCAAATGTTGGTTTGGTGGAGTTCTGGTGGTTTATGTGTTGTCAAAATTTTTTGCATGGCAAATGAAACTCGGCTCCCGGGGGCTTTTATGTCCTATTCTATTTTAAAGATGTTTGTGGAGTAGAAATATGAAAAAAAAAAATCACCCAACAAAACCCAGTGCTCCACTGAACACACAGTTAATATACATAAACTGCATCAGCATGTTTTCATTCTGCATGCTGACGCTTCCCTCAAACCCCTGAGCTGACAGTTTTTGCGTGGCCAACGACCTGCTCGGTCTCGCTGTGATCCATCATCGGATCCGATGGTTCCTGAGTCACTCATCCATCATAAAATCATCAACATGCAGCCTTCTCCTCTCACAGGGGAGGTGGTGTAGTAGTCAGGATGCTCAGATTTAGTTCAGTGGAGCATGCATCGCAGGGCTCCCTGTACTGTCCGTCTCATCTGCACCTGCCCTACACCACCCACTGCAAAGTGATTAAGCAGTCCTTCTGTATCCTTAGCGCCAGCAGGACGTAAACTGGAAGATGGGACCCAATTTGTTGAAATTCAGCATTACGGCCTTCTGATCGATTAAGGCATCCAGCCAAAGCTCCATTAGTGCGCATACTGTACTAAGAGCTACATGATGGGATTTAAATCAGGCACCACTACTGTTTCAGAGGGACTTTCCTCAATTTATCAATAACGTCTGCATTGTTCATATAAGTGTAAGCAAGGATTTTCCTGTTTATTAAATTATGTATGGCCTTTTCCTGTTTTGTTAAAAGGTAAAAAGTCAAACAGGATAGTATGTGCATTTATAAAATCTTGCCACAACATTAAGTACCTGCATTAATATTGCATAGGTCTGCCTTGTTTCACCAAAGGAGCTCCGACCCATTGAGTGATGAATTCTACAAGACATCTGAGGGTGTCCTGGACAATCAGTCACAAATGTGAGCAGCAGATCCTTATAAGTCTTGTAAGTTGTCAGGTTGGGCCCCCATGGATCAAACTTGTTTTTCGGTGACAGTCCACACATGCGTGACAGGTAGTTTTAAGGGCAATGTACCCTTTGTCCTGTTTCCCAACTATTCCTGGATACTTTTTGAACTAATTTCTCATGGCAGGGCTGGTTTTCCTAGTGAAACAAGCCACTACTGTTGTGGAACGCTATGCAGAGGTGTATATTGCTTGTGCCAAAGTTTAGGTAGGTAGTATGTGTTGTCATTTCCATATGAATTACAGGACCCATGTTTTTTCAGCTGAACAGCTCCCACAATCTCTGTCAATTTATCTTCTTTCAGTTAAATGACATTCAAGTTTTCTATGCTGAAAACAATTTTAAAAGGTAAAAACTAAATACAAGCCTATTAACATCGGCATGCTGCATTTTCTGTAGCTCAGAATCCATGAGCATAATTTTAGTGTATGTATTACAGATTTAAACTCCAGTGTAGGAGTTTGAATAGACATGCTTTAAATTTGGGGTCCAATCTTGTCAACACTTAAAGCAAAAAAAAAAAAAACTGGCTTCAAGGGTTGCGCTTACTGTACCACCATAAAACTCACTTTTGCTACCTGTTTCCTGGATCCAATCACCTGTAAGTTTCTTGTGTATAAATAATCCCGCTCCTGTCTTTGTTGCATTATGCCAGTTGTAACAGTCGTAATTGTGTAGTGCCTCTTTACGACAGCCTACACTTTTGGTAGTGATGTCACAAGTGTGCGCCACCACTCCCCTGTAGAATGCGCGGGAGAAGCGTTTTTGGCAGACTAATGCATGGATCGAGGCGGACCTCTACTTTTCTATCTGTCCCCAACTTTTGTGATGTTACGGGTTGTATGAACTCTGCTTGTTTTCATGTTTGATAATGCAGCAGCCGTTCGACCGGGCTTTATAAGGTTGGTGAAGAATGTTTATTAAAGAACAGCACTGTGGAATTCCCAGTACCAGTGTGGTTGTGCGTTTTTGACCGTCTGCTAAGCACGTTTTCCGCCTCCTCTTCACCACTGAAACAACCCAAACGTTACACAGTGTTAGTTCCTACCTTGTTCCAATTGGTGCCCTTTTTTGTGAAGCTGTTCTGATTTATCTATTCTTTGTACCTGTCCAATGTTTCTACAAAGATTGTCCTTACACAATAAGAAAAGGGGAGTTTTCAATATTCAATATTGCAATATTCACTACTAAAATAACAGTGACTAAACATTCACAGTTTACTCAAAGTTTACTGACCTAAATGATAAAAGCAATATTTGCTTCATGCGTTTAAAGGTAAGCTTTGTTCAATTTTTAACCATACCTTCCATTTTCTTCAAAGCTTCCATATGTCTTTGGTATTTCAAAAATAATGGCTACTTAGTTAGAATTCCTTGAGTTTAAAACTCTGCAACACAACTTTTGGTAGTTCCTTCACAAAGACGAAATAAGGAGCTGCACTGGATTAAAATCAATAAAAGCACCCCAAGTAACAGATAACATTGTGACAGGAGTTTACTGATTGCCCACCATTCCCCTCATAACCACTGTTGATCTCTTTATTTTGCCACATTTGTATGCAGAAATGAAGAAAACATCACATAAATCTTCTTTTGGTTGCACTTTATTGCACAATCGATCAATAGAAACATTCTCTCTGGTGCCTGGGAACGATCTAAATCAGACTTATCGTCTCTTAATGAGTGCACATAAGGTTGTTATTTCACTCTTTGTGTGCGGTGGCTACGTTTTGCACCCTGTGTGTTATTAAACATGACAGTTGCTTTGGCCAAGAGTGCTTTCTTCTGTTTACATATTCAGGTAAATACACTGTCGCTGTCCATTACACACAGAGATTGTTCTTCAGCTCCTTGGGCACTTATTTAAATTGAACTGACAACTCCAGTAACGTCCACATCTGCAAGCCAACATAAACAGTGATGCTCATTCTCTGCAGCTACAGCAGATTTGTGTTTGTTCCTTTGTATAGATTTCTGCAAACTTGCTGTGTAACACACTATTAATGTTGTGAGGATGAAGTGAAGTGATCTGCACAGTCCCAACAACATCTTTAACCATCTTGCTGACTGAATGCATGATGTAGTTCATTATAATGAACAGCTGTAGGAAGTTTCCTCCTATAGCAGATATGCTTATGGGGTAAACAAGGTCATTGTTGTCTGTGCATTTCAGTTACACTGTGCTCAAATGTGGAGGTAAATATTTCATGTGAAACTAAAATAACTGATCAGATTACTCAAGAAGATGCGGGTTGGTTGCTTTGAGATTTAAGATATATCTTAAGAAAATGCAGGAGTTCCCTGATTAATCACTCTGGCAAAATCCCCAAAAATAATTTTATGGATCATCAGACCAGAAAAGGAGTCCATGAAGCCCATGCTTTATTTTAAATGACATTGCTCTTTTCATTATCTTAAGCTAAAAGATTAATTCTAGTCAAAAGAAATACATTTAAAAGTGCACAAATGTAAGCTACATTTAAAAGAGGGCAAATTGCTCACCACTATTTAGATGTAATTAAGAACAATCATGGCATTAATCTTTCTACAAAAACATTAATCATTTATCCACAAGGATATCTTGGGCTAATCAAAGAAATCACTGGGGCACGATTCTGCTTGGCAATGCAGCAGCTGAATAATGTCTTCAGTGTTTGGTAAGTGCTTCTGGTCTCACAGTACGCCAAAAAATCGATTTCCATTTTAATGTCAAATTGACAACACAGAGATACTGATACTGACACACTGAAACCTGAAACGAGCAAAGAATTGTGTCATAACGATCAGAAAGGAGAGACTAGCAAATCAGAGAAGCGAGTGTAAAGGAGAGAGAAAGAAGGAGAGATGTTGATACAGAGGCTAACCTGCTCCTAAACTTGGACAGAAACTTTTTGGAAATAATGAAGCATTTCCCCATCATTCACCCTTTTTACTGTGGTAAGTGGGGCGCTGCAAATGATTGTATAGTTTGTCACCATTAAAATGGTCAGGCTGATTCATTTTGCATTGTTACTGTGCGATTTGTAGATTGCTTTTATTGCGCAACATTTATCATTCTGTAATAGCAGAACCATCTTTTTCCATAGAATGTACATACACTCACCAGCCACTTTATAGTTAGTAGTGAGATGGACCCCCTTTTGCCTTCAGTACTGCTTTAATTCTTCATAGCACATAGTCAACAATGGGCTTGGAACATTTCTTAGAGATTTTGGTCCATACTGACATAATAACACTGATTTGAGCTTTGCAACATGGTGCATTACCCTACTGGAAGCAGCCATCAGAAGATGGGGTCATAAAGATATGGACATGATCAGCAACAATATGCTAATATGTGGTGATTAAACAATACTTAATTGGTACTAAGGGACCAAAAGTATGTCAAAAAATATATGCCCTACACCATTACACCACCTGCAGCAGCCTGAACCATTGATACAAGCCAGGATGGGTCCATGCAACATACTGTTGTTCAGATCAAATTCTGACCCCACCATCCAAATGTAACAGCAAAAATCAAGGCTCATCAGACCAGGTTTGAGGACAGTTGTTAAGTATTAAAACTTAATGAGATAAACATTAAAATCAATCCGCCTTTATTAAAACACTGAAAAATCATTAAGACTTTTTGGCAGCTGTAACAGCTGTACAACTGCCAAAAAGTCTCCAAAGACATTTGCCGGAGATGCTGCTGCAATACAGACAAATACAGATGCAAATGTAGATTTCAACACATGTGATAAGAAAGAAATTGCTTAACTTCAAACTCAGCAAAAGCTACAATAGAAGATAGAAGTCAATTAAGGTATAGGTTTTCACTGATTTTTAATTTTCAGACATTTATTGATGTCCTCAAAGGCTGAGTAGATATAATTATATGGCACTTGTATTGTATCCTGGCAGCTGTCCCAGCAGTCCAGGCAGATGACTTCAACAGTCATGGGAAATAGTATTTCACTACAGTAACTTCAAGCCTCAGTCCTGATAGATTTTAGAAGTGCGTGGATGCATTTTATGATTATAGGCTGATAAAAGCATAAATTCATGTGTAAGCAGATTCCAGAGTACTTTACCTTGATTTATTTTTATATTGTGTGAAATTGGTGCTGAAGATTTTCTGTGTTTTAAGCATTGTTTATAGGTATATTTTCAGAAATCTGAGCAGCATTTCATAGTTGGAATTTAGGTGTGGATCAAGTTGGGAGAACATGCATATAGTTAAAAAACTTTAATTAATCCAGTTTCCATGGAGATTGATACACTGTGATATGGAATGTTATACAAGAAAGAAGCTTAAAACAACATCTAGGATCTACCAGAGAAAAGGACGATATTGCGCGCTCAGTGTCAACATCCCTACTGTGTGTGATGAGTTCACTGATTCACTTCTGCACCAAGAGAAAATGTCTCGGGTTTTTGTCCTATTTGTCTCCTGCTTTGCCTCACAATTTAAGACAGGTATTTCTTCATTTTTATAACTGTCACTACATTTCTTTATGAGTTTACTATGAATATATGGTTGTAAATATGCATAGCGACTTGAGAAATGACTTAAGCCGAATGCCCCGCTGTCAAAATTGGTTGCCTATCCAATTCATGTGGTCTGCTGCCAACCCTGCACGCCCCTTTCTTCCTTTGTGCCTGCACTATAATCAGCTGATGTTAGTTCATATGCAAAGAGGAGGAAAATTGTGACGCGGTCTCCAACTTTTGAAGAGTGGAGAGTTGAACATTACTTTTATTTTTATTGCACAAAAGTAAAAGTGCACGAAGGTAGAGTACAAACTGTATCCAGGACAAAAAAAAAAACTGCATTACTGCCAATGCAACTTCAGCTCTTTGCAAGCATCTCCACAGACAGCATGCTAAAACAAAACTGGTGAAGACCCCAGAGAGATGTTGAAGCTGAATATTTGCTGTTCCCAGCCAAGCAGCCAGAGCCTGAATTTCAGAATCACTGTGACAATCGCTCTGAAGTCTCTTTAGGCTGGTTTTCAACTTTGTGTTGTCAAGGTGTTTTATATTGTAAAGAGAAAACCATACTACAGTTACAGAGAAAACCCAACAATCAAAATGACTCCCTATGTGCAAGTACTTGGCGACAGTGGGAAGGAAAAACTCCCTTTTAACAGGAAGAAACCTCCAGCAGAACCAGGCTCAGGAAGGGGCAGTCATCTGCCACAACCAGTTGGGGGTCAGAGGAGGAAGACAGGACAAAACACAGGGTGTGGAAGAGAGCCAGCGATTAATAATGAATCATGGTTAATGCAGAGTGGTTTATAAACACATGGATAGCGAAAAGTGGTGAATGAAAAAGAAACACTCAGTGCATCATGGGACACACCACCCCCCAGCAGCCTAGGACTTTTGCAGCATAACTAAGGGATGGTTCTTGGTCACCTGATCCAGCCCTAACTATAAGCATGAACAAAAAGGAAAGTTTTAAGCCTAATCTTAAAAATAGAGGAGGTGTCTGTCTCCCGAATCCAAACTAGGAGCTGAGGGAGAAGAGAGGCATAAAAGCTGAAGGCTCTGCCTCCCATTCTACTCTTAAGTATCCTAGGAACCACAAGTAAGCCAGCAGTCTGAGAGCAAAGTGCTCTACTGCGGTTATGCGGTACTATGAGGTCTTTGAGATAAGGTGCGGTCTGATTATTCAAGGCCTTGCATGTAAGAAGAAAGATTTTAAATTCTATTCTGGATTTAACAGGGAGCCAACGAAGAGAAGCCAATATGGGAGAAATAGGCTCTCTCTTTCTAGTCCCTGTCAGTACTCTCAGTGCAGCATTTTGAATCAGCTGAAGGCTTTTCAGGGAGCTTGTAAATGTAAATGCAAATGCAGGTCTACATAGTTGCCACCTTTTATATACAGTCTATTGTTTGTACTGGAGTTGGTTTGATTTAAAGAGTGTCAGTTTATAGCATACTGAAAACACCAAGCCACCTATACATGGGGTAAAATAAGCTGCTTTAGCTTAACTCGCTTCCTGTGAGGTCTTTGCATGTGTTTCAGCTGAATAAAAGCTGTTAAAGTCTGAGACAGAGTGAGTTCAGGGGAGCGCAGCCAGCTGACAGTCATCACTGGGGCTCTTCATTGATCTCTAGAGAGAAGGTGGAGCTTTTTGAATGGGAATCAATGGGATTTTTTTTTTTTGAGACATCCAGCATCTAGTTGCTGCTTAGCATTATGGATGAAATCACAATGAAATATGTTTCTACCAAAAGGTTAGAAAGTACACCACCAGAACCTCTAGAGCTCACTATTTATAGTGTGTATTAGTAAGCTTATGAAAGTCTAGAAGGTTTAATGTGGTCCGTATATTCTCAGAGCACCTAAGCTTACTATTTCCTTCTCTTTATTTATGACTGGTGTTTCTAATCTTGCCATCTACGTCCTGAGAAGACAGTAAATACACATATTTGAAAATACAGGGGCTATTTGTTTCAGCTGCTAAAACTCTAAGTAAGATTTTAAAATGTATAAATAAGAAGGGCCTCAAACCTCAGAAGCAGCGCTACAAAATGTTGCTTGAAGGCAAGATCTATCTTTTCTATTAATCAGCCACAGACACCTCATATTTCTAAGGCACCACAACCCAGCTGCACTAGAGATGAATGGACTCCAGTCAAGGGCCATTTGCATAACTGTGAGAGAGTAACACTGCTGACTCTTGCTAAAATACAAACCAATGGGTTTAATTTCATTAAGTAAGCTACTGTGTGAGAGTAGAGTAGTTGCTGATCTACAGCACAGCATGAGGCTCTAGACTGTAAAATGAAGCCGAGCTTTAGGTGGAGGCGACACATGTGAAGGCAATCAAAGTGAGAGATGACACGGGGCAGGAGGTCAGTCGAGTAGATTACATCTCTCAAGGCCGCTGACAAAATTTGTGCTGAGTGGTTTGTCAGTTACATGGTCAATATAGTCATTACACGAAGTGATTTTGTTTCAGCATCAAGGACAGCTGAATGCAAGCAACGCTCAAGAGATTATGTGCAATGCATACATCATGGCTTCAGAGGAAACTGGAGAAGCAGTGTCCTACCATAGTTAACAAGCTGAACAAAGGTTTAAATGCTTTAAACAATATAATGGAATTATTTTAATTTTGTTTTTGTTTTTTCATGCTGTTTTCAGGCAGAATGCAACGAACCAATGTACTCTACAATTTTCTGCTTAATAATATACACTTCCAATTGAATCTTGTTTTTGATGAGATACTCTGTTTGCTGAATTTGTAAATCGAATTTAAATTTTTCCATTTTCAGGTTCTGAAAATTATTCTTGTCTAACATCAGTATGATCATACGCATGTAAAAAGCATTTCCAAAGACAGTAATAAATTGTTTTTAACTGAGATTAGCATATTTATTCATCTTTAATAAAGCAAATGTCCCAAATGTTTGGGTCCATTTGACACCTCCAGGTTGCACCTCAGTGATGTCTTGGTCCAGGTCGGGCAGGAGATCGCCCAGGACACCAGCCGATGTTGTCAGGCATGCATACAAGAACATGGGGGAGCATACAAACTGCTGAGTACCATTTTGAGCTGCTGCAATGAAATTTTGGCAAAATGGACTAGCCTGCTGCATCATTTTTTCACTTTGATTTTTGGGGTGTTTTGAATTCAGCCCTCTGTAGGTTAATAAGTTTAATTTCCATCAAACTATTTGGCATAATTTTTGTTCCTAATACTTTACCCAGTCCATATCAGTATAGATATCCAGCATGATTTTTTTCCCATTGAGTTCTGATGTGTTTTCAAAGTGTTCCTTTAATTTTTTTGAGCAGAATATTTCCTTCCTCATGAAATTACCACAACTTCCACAATAATAATGCTCAGTCCTAAAAGCTGTGACTCAGCTCTAAAATTGGATCTGCTTCATAAAAGACAGCACTGTGTCAGTGAAAAAGAGGCATTAATGCTGCTAAATGCTTAAAACAAATACACAAAAAGTTAGATTGTGATTCCTTTTGTATTTAACTTGAGTAGTTTTTGGTGTGGTGAACTGGTTAGCACCGTCACCTTGCAGCAAGAAGGCTTTGAGTTGGTGATTAGCTGTGCAGCATTTACCCCACCACAACCCTGATTTGGATAAGCAGTAGTAAATATATGGATGCATGTGTTATAGTTAACCTCCCACAGTCCAAAAACAAACATATTAGGTTAATTTGATTCTGATTTGGAAAGGTTTGGAGCATGCTGCAATTTTCTTTAAATCTATTAACAATAACCAGAACCTTGCCTTTTTAGGTAAAATATAATCCTGGAATTACTTTTCTTCAAATATCAATTTAAATTGCATACAGAATTTATAAGAAACAGGTAAGCAACATTGAATTTACCAAAATCTTTGCATATACAGATTTTTCTTTTTTTACTTTTTTGCCTTCATCTAGAGAACAGTAATAAAAGGAGAGAAATAGGGGACATCATGTCCTCTGTTCCTCAAATGTCCTGAGGCAGGCACAAACCAGGGAGAGAGAGGTTCATGTTGCATGCCTTAATCCCTCCAGGCAACCAGGATGCTTGAGTTCACTTTGCTTGCACATAAACTTTACATATTTAAAACCATTTGTATGGATTATGACTTTGGACAAGGTTCAGGTCTAAGTGTGATGTGTTTACTGGAATATGTTTAATGGCACAGCAATATAGAACCAATTATATGTGTCACATTCTCTTCCATTTTATGGATAGAAAATTTCAGACAAGCAGGATGTTACTGAAACTGACAGTTTATGTTTCAAAGCTGTAATTCAGCAGCCTAGAGCACTTTTTTTTTTTAATCAGTGAAAAACACAAACAGACTGACAGGGACACAAAATATGTAAATCCTTCTTCTGTTCTTTCACTGATGGATCAGAGTGGCAGAAAGGGAAGGGGAGCCTTTATTTTTATCTTTCTTACCCTCCTTGTTACCCTTCTTAGTCAACCAATGCATTTTCTTTGTTTCCATTATTTTTTAAACTATGATTGCACACACTGGACACTTTATTAGATATACCTTGCTAGTGCCAGGTCGGACCCCATTTCCTTCAGAACTGCCTTAATTCTTAGTGGCATAAATTCAACAAGGTAAGTAAGTAAGTAAGCAAGTAAAAATTTATTTGTATAGCACATTTCAGCTATACATCATAAGAACATCAAACAAATGTGCAGTAAAATCATTAAAAGCATTAAAAACATCAATCAAGTACACAGTAAATCATCAAAACATCAGAATCATCACACAAAATCATAGAAACCATCAAGCAGATACACATGATAATCATAGGGAGATGGTCAATGTGTAAGAAGATATTTTTTTTAGAGCAGCTTTCACCCGGCTTTGATTCCAGACTACTAATCAAAGGCAGCTCTAAACAGGTGGGTTTTCAGCCTTGATTTAAAGGAATCTAGTGTTTTGACTGTTTTGCAGTTTTCTGGGAGTTTGTTCCAGATTAAAGGTGCATAAAAACTGAAAACTGCTTCTCCATGTTTGGTTCTGGTTCTGGGGATACAAAGTAGACTGGAACCAGAAGACCTGAGTGTTCTGGAAGGTTGATACGACAATAGTAAGTCTTTAATGTATTCTGGTGCTAAACCGTTCAGCGATTTATAAACTAATATAAGTATTTTAAAGTCTGTTCTCTGAGCTACAGGTAGCCAGTGTAAGGACTTTAAAACCGGGGTGATGTGCTCTATTTTTCTAGTCTTGGTGAGAACACGAGCAGCAGCATTTTGGATTAACTGCAGCTGTCTGATTGATTTTTTTGGCAGACCTGTGAAGATACTGTTACACTAATCAGTGCAACTAAAGATAAATGCATGGATGAGTTTCTCTAGATCTTGTTGAGACATTAGTCCTTTAATTCTAGAAATGTTCTTCAGGTGGTAGAAAGCTGAATTTGTAACTGCTTTTATGTGTCTCTGAAGGTTCAGGTCTGAGTCCATTACTACACCCAGATTTCGGGCCTGTTCACAGGTTTCTAAATGTAGTAGCTGAAGCTGCACGCTGACTCTTGATCGTCCCTCTTTAGGTCCAAAGATAATAACTTCAATTTTGTTTTTGTTCAGCTGGAGAAAGTTTTGGCACATCCACGCATTGATTTGTTCTAAGCATCTGTTCAGTGCTTGGATAGCCTCTGAGTCACCTGGTGATAATGTGATATAGAGCTGTGTATCATCTGCATAGTTATGATGACTAATCTTATTACTTGTTATAATCTGAGCTGGTGGGAGCATGTAGATATTAAATAGAAGGGGTCCCAGGATTGAACCTTGGGGTACTCCACATGTGTCCCGCTCTGAAAAGGAGTTGCCTGTTGACAGAAAGAAGTTCCTGTTCTTTAGGTAGGATTTGAACCAGTTAAGTACTGTGTCTGAGAGTCCGACCCAGTTCTCCAGTCGCTTTAATAATATATCATGGTCAACAGTGTCAAATGCTGCACTAAGGTCCAGTAGAACCAGCACTGTGGTTCTTCCGCAGTCTGTATTTGTATGGATATCGTTGAACACTTTGACGAGGTTAGTCTCGGTGCTGTGGTGAGCATGGAAGCTGGACTGAAAAGCATCAAAGCGGTTTGTCATTAAGAAACTATTTAACTTGAAATACAGCTTTTTCAATAATTTTGCTGGTGAATGGAAGGTTAGAGATTGGTCTGTAATTTTGCAATAGTGGTTTATCCAGACTGTTCTTTTTTAACAGTAGTTTGATAACTGCTGTTTTTAGAGCCTGGGGGAAAACACCTGATGAGAGGGATGAGTTTAATAATTGAATAAGGTCAAATGCAATGACAGGCAGAACTTTCTTAAGGAAGGTTGTAGGGAGGATATCAAGACAGCAGGAGAATGAGTTTAGTTGTTTTAAAAAGCCTTTTTTCTATTCTTACAAGTGGAGCATTTATCCACTGTGATTTCTTTCTACCAGACACAATTTTCATTTTAACAGGGGTGATGGAATTTGTTATATCTGAGATTTTGGAGAATAAGTTATATACCAGTTCGTCTACTGGTTTACAGCATGGAAGGTGCTGGAAACAGAATTTTTGGTCCACATTGAGATGATAGCATCACACAGTTGGTGCAGATTTTCGGCTGCACATCAATCATGTAAATCTCCCGCTCCACCACATCCCAAAGGTGCTCTGTTGGATTGAGATCTGGTAACTGTGGAGAACTCATGACGTTTGAGAAACCAGATGATTTGAGCTTTGGGACATGGCATGTTATGCTGCTGGGAGAAGCCATCAGAAGATGGGTACACTGTGGTCAGAAAGGTATGGACATGGTCAGCAACAGTATTCAGGCAGGCTGTGGTGTTTAAATGAAGCTCAGCTGATACAAAGGAATTCAAAGTATGCCAAGAAAACAACCCCCACACCATTACACCACCAGCAGCAGATGCCTAAACTGCTGATACAAGGCAGGATGGATCCATGTTTTCATGTTGTTTACACCAAATTCAGACCCTACATTACTTTATGTTACAAAGTGGCAGGAGAGTGTATTTTACTATTGTATACCAGTGCTTCTTCTGTGTTTAAGTTAATTTTTTTTGTATTGTTGTCATTTTTAACTGCGTCAGTGCCAACAGAAACTAAGTATTATCACAGACTGGAAGCAAGATTTGCTCTCTCTTAGTAGCAAAGAACCTTATGATGAATATTGATTGCTTTATTCCATTTCAATCCAAAATTTTACAAATGAACTGCTGTATGGTGCTTTATCTATGTCAGTTTCTGTGTGAGCATACTATATAGTGTGGCCTCAGTTTCCTTCCATATACCTACAGCAAGAATGAAACTGACCTGCAGTTACACAGGTCACTCCCAGGAAACGTTTTCTAGCTCACTGGCTGAACATTAATAATCTTTCTGCTTTGCATCAGATTTAACCTTGGCCCTGCTGGAAAAGAGCCACCAGTCCTCTCATTTGTCTTCCAGACATTTAGTGACATTGATTTAGCATTTATCCTTTGTCTCCACTGTGCCACTCCAGTCTGAATTGTAATATCTTCATCTTCTAAGCCCCAAACTATTTTACTGCATCCATATAGCTTGGTTTCTAATGGAGCCTTATTAGCAGGCTCTGTGCTCAGGGAAGACATTTGATCCTCACTGAAAACCTGTAATGCTCTGTCACTCGCACAGCAAAACAGACCCTCAGGACAGTGAGTACACCACATCATTGTACAAACTGCAAACACGTAGCCACACTTTTAAAACGGATATTTTCTAAGCTGTACACTTTAAAAAGGCTAATGATCTTAAAATAAAGCATTTTGATATTTTATAAGGAAACTGGTCACTTGGTGCAACTTTCATGTTTCATATTTTGTCTGTCTTTTAGAATACAAGCTGGTCCCTGGGACCTGAGCTACAAGCAATTAACTGCTGGCTTTTTACGTCCCATCACCGTAGTGCAAAATTTATGCTCATGCCACAGGTGATCCATATGGAGCAGACGATGTGATGTGATTAGATTTTAGAGCATCTTCCTGCATAAATCTACATGAGATTAAACTGATTTATTAAAAATTCTGCCAATATGTAATGAGAAACTACTACTCTGGGCATACACTAGTAATCTGTCACTGCATTGGCCATGCAGTCTGTTTTCATGCAATAAAGCGATTTCAGCTGGTTTACAGTTGACCTTCTCCAGTGAGCTGTTTCTTTACTGTTGTGTAACCTCTTTAAACCCGAATTCCCAAGGTAGATTTATCCACCATATTTACATAGAATCCAGTTTTAAATCTCCTCCTTGCATGTACATTTGGGCAAAGACAATTGTAAACATGGTATCTGATTTTTGCCACCAGGTTTCTCCCAGTAATCAGCTAATTTACTTGCTTGTAAACACAGGCAAATACAATAAAGCAATGGATGTGCCTCTTGTTTCTTTTAATTGTTAGAAAAATGCCGGGTAGTTAGAAATTGCTTTAATGCTGTGCAGCAGTTCATTTTTTGACTCACTTTCTCAGGTCAGCTAGTAGCCAGTGTGACTATTCTATTAGGATTAACATTACATTACACAGAGGGAATGTGCTGTGTATCTCAAATTCTTTGTGAACTATTTGTCTTTGTCTATTGGCATTTAGTGGAGCTTTTAAAAAAAAACATTTTTAGATGATATATTATAACGCTGGCATTATCCTTCTTCAAATATACACAGACTTTTCTGCACACCTAGGAAGAGGTTACGGGTAACTAAATACAGCAGAAACCCACAGAGGAGGCATCGTGCATAAATGTCTAGTCATGTGTGTCTGCATGGCAAGCAACTTCTGTTATAATGTGAGTCAAAACAGAGACAGAGAAGTGTGAAAGAGGCATGAATTTCACAAGATGTTGTAAAGCCTCCTATTGACAGTAGCAGTATCAGTTATGGGAGTGGTGAGCTTTAAGTTACTGTGCCGTTTGACTGCTCCAAATCAGTTTGGACATTGGGTTTATTTTTCCAGGATTTTATCCAATGCACGGCCTTATGTGGTAATCACATGAACAAACAGGTATAGTGACGTTCATAATCATCTTCTTGAAGTGCCCAGGGAGTGTATCATACACTCCCTATCCTTATCATTTTTTTTAAAGTCATTAAATTTGTCCTAGTTTTGTGGCAGGGTAATATTGAGAGGACCATCAATAACAAAAAATTATATGGTGCAAACAGCAAGTCAATATTTAGATTTCTATAGCCTCTGCAGCATGGGAATTTCCAGGATTTTTTTAAAAAATGGGGTGCAACGGGAGGGTCAGGAACACAGCAGGGGACCTATTACAGATTTATAATGTGAAAAATGGTGCTCCACAAGACTTTAGCAATTTGTGTTCTTTTGCAATCATAGTTTTTGATTTATTGTATATACTTTTTAATGTTGCAACTGTTGATGATTTTAATTATCTATATTGCTGGGTAGCTTGAGATATAATAATGCAATTTCATAACAAAATATTAAACAACTAAATCTTTAAAATAATTAGTATGAAGCACAAAGCAAAGTAAGTGTATCCAACAAACTTTGGAGTAAAAGCAAAAAGCAGTATAACATGGAAATAGTGAAATGCAGCCCATTAAACCTCAGGAATGCACTTGAGTAAATATATTCACAGTCCTACTGCTCCTATCTATGCTATCATAAATCACAGAGCAGTGTCAGCGGATGCTGAGGCGCGTAGTACTGCAGAGTCAATTGCTACAGAGCTCCAGATTAGCTCAAAAACAGTGCATAGAGAGCTTCAGGGGTTGGGTTTCCATGGCCAAGCAGCTGCATCCAAGCCTTACATCACCAAGCCCAATCCAAAACATTGGATGCAGTTGAGTAAAGCAAACCATCACTGGACTCTAGAGCATCAGAGATGCGTTCTCTGAAGATATGAATCAAGCTTTTCCATCTGGCAATCTGATGGATGAGTCTGGGTTTGGTGGTTGCCAAGAGAACGATACTTGTCTGACTACATTGTGCCAAGTGTAAAGTTTGGTGGAGGGAGGATTATGGTGTGGGGTTGTATTTCAGGAGTTGGGCTCAGCCCCTTAGTTCCAGTGAAACGAACTCTTAATGCTTCAGCATACCAAGACATTTTAAACAATTTCATGCTCCCAGCTTTGTGAGAATAGTTTGGGGATGGCCCCTTCCTGTTCCAATATGACTGTGCACCAATGCTCAAAGCAAGGACCATAAAGACATGGATGACCGAGTTTGGTGTGGAAGAACTTGACTGGCCTGCATAGAGTCCTGACTTCAACCAGATAGAACACCTCTGGGATAAATTAGTATGGAGACTGTCAGCCAGGCCTTCTTGTCCAACATCAGTGTCTGACCTCACAAATGTGATTCTGGAAGAATGGTCAAAAATTCCCATAAAAACACTATACCTTGTGGAAAGCCTTCCCAGAAGAGTTGAAGCTGTTATAGCTGCAAAGGGTGGGCCAGCATCATATCAAACCCTATGGATTAAGAATGGGATGTCACTCAAGTTCATATGCGTGCAAAGGCAGATGAGCAAATATGCAATATAGTGTATGTGAAACTGGAGATTTTGCTACAGTTTTGGTAATAACTCAGTTATCAACAGTTTTTAATTGGAATTTGAGGTGAATTATTCCTTTAATGAGTTTTAATGTCATTAAAAGGCATCTGTTATCCTCATTTCCCACTACACTTTTATTCTAGGACTCCAGTAGAGAAATTTGGTTCTGTTAAATATAATCCTTATTTTTATCTTATTCTAGGCCATCCACTGTCTAAAACGGTCTTAAAAAAAAGTGTAGTAGGTCCACTTTAAATCCAAGGATCATTTGAACAAATGTGGATTTGTTTACACTCACCCAAACTAAAAGTCAGATTATGTGTTAAAGGCAGCATCTGCAGCAGCAGAAAAGTACATGAAAGTCACTCAGTCACTGCTGATGAGGAGACAGAAACAGAGCCACTTTGTCTTCAGTAATCTCAGAGCAATATGCCTCGCATCTCATCTCCCGAGGGCAACATTTCCCTTTATGGCTCACACTCTTAAATGGCTGAATTATGTCACCAAAGATCAATGCAAAATTTCACCACACCCCAGCATCAGAAGACGAGTTGGCTTTGCAGCCCTTAATCTTAAAATTATAGGCCTCTGGAGCCTGTCTGGCATACTATGGGAGACCTATGAGCACAGTATTAGAAGTAAGTCTCTCTCTGCCCACTAGATGTATAAGGATGTTATGATTTATGAATATAAAATGACGTAAATCTTGATAAACAGAAATTTCAGCCACATTTATCTCAAGCCAGTTTCCATATATCTGCGCACAACTGTGAAGGTAAATTCTTACACCACACTGCACCTCTGCCTCCATCTGCTGGTTAACCCAAAAAAAAAATTAAAATAAGACACTCCTCAGAAGAATATATTTCTTTAATACATTTTTCAACTCAGTCACATTGCAGCCAACATGATTACTTTTTATATTATCAAAATTATTGCAAAATGCAGTATCATAAATATATGACAATCTCATATATACTTTTTTGTACATTTTCATTTCAAAGGTCCCTCAGTTTTAAAATAAGTGTACAACCCACCTAAAAATTTGATAGATCTGCTAAATTCAGCACTGCATTTTCCTGTAGAAATGATTTGAAATAGAACTGATTCTAGCTTTAGTTTAAAGGGCAGCAACTATAAAGTGAAGGTTGCTCTGATTTTGATAATTTGCTAGAAAGACATCTTAATTTTCTTATCAAATAGTTGTTAAAGATTTTGACATATATTCAATTACACAAAAGATTTTTTTTTTTTTTAAAAAGGTCCTATTAGCAAAAGCACAGCACAAGTGCATTTATAAAAAAAACAAACAAACAAAAAAAAAACATACATCGTATTTCAAAAGATAAAAATGTGAAAATGTGGAGTGTGACTTTCAGGCTGATGGTCTGAAGCTGAGTAACGGTCAAAGACAGGTCAGGAAATGAGTGAGAAGATCAACAGGAAGACTTTAAAAGCATTCACTTGTGCTAATTCTGCTCCTCATAGGGCAGTACATATTTTTCAACACTTCCCTGCCTTATTTGTTCACCATCTTCCCTCTATTTACAGGTCAATCCATCTCATTAATGTTTGTCTTTGTTTTGCCGTCAGTGCCAGTCTTCATCGTCATCATCCTCCCCCTCTGTTGAGTCGTCTTGGCTGCTGGCCTCAGCCTGATCTGATGCTCCGTTCCCATTACCTCCGTGAGGAGCCTGAGATGCAGACGCCGCCGCCGCTGCTGCTGCTGCTGCCGCCGCTGCTGCTGCTGCAGCAACCACCGCCGCCTTCCTGGCTCTAGCTTGAGCTGCTGCCTGCTCAGCCTCCTCCTTCTGACGCAGCGCTGCAGCCTTCTTCTCCTGCTCCGCGTGACTCTTCATGTGAGCACTTCGGCTCTTCACTTTATAAAACACTCTGTAAGGGAGGAAAATGATGCAGCATTGTGCTTAGCAGCCAACTGGAATAAAGGAACACTACAACAAGCAGTAGAAGAAGCCAGGAAATTCTTCTGAACTCTGCTGCAAGAAGATGCACGTATAAGTCAGCTCAAAAACTTACATGAATAAATGAATACTTTTTTTCATGTAGTAAAGTTTAGGGGCCCTTCATGAGGCTGAAGGAAATCCTAGAAAGCATTCGCAGTGAGAACCGAAATATCCTCGACAGACATCTCACCCAGATACACGTTAAATGTTAAAGTTCCTGACAGTACAATTAGAAAAAGACTGAACAAGTATGGCTTGTTTGGAAAGGCTGCCAGGAGAAAGCCTCTTCTCTCTAAAAAGAGCATGACTTAGGTTTGCAAAGTTGCATTAGAACAAAGACTTCTGGAACAATGTCCTTTGGATAGACAAGGTGACAAAGTGGAGATGTTTTGGCCGTAATGCACAAAGTTTGGAGAAAACCAAACAGCAAATCAGCACAATCACCTCATACCAACTATCAAGCACTGCAGTGGAGGGGTGATGATTTGGGCTTGTTTTGCAGCCATGGGACTTTTGCACCTTGTAGACCTCGTCCACAATATGTGAGGTTTTACTTGTGCTGTTTAATATCCAACAAGACTTCCAATATTTTTTTCATCATAACAATATGTGGTGATTATTTTTATAACCTATCAGCATAATGTACCACCTCAAATTAAAGTCCACACAGTCACTGCTGCTATAGTTATTGCAAAAAAATTATGACTGAATTAACAAAACAAGCTACTTATGACAGTGCAGGAAAAAATGAGACATAATTTATAAAACTATACTATGTCTATAGTCTTGAAATTGTGAAATTATGTAATATCTGCTCACTAAATAATCCAATAACAAGACCAATCACCGATGGGGATATCCTCCCACGATTAATGAAAATATAAAATAAATGGAGAAGTCAGGATAGCATTACAGACCCATTTCAGGATTGAAAACCCTTCAGCAGACATCTTATTACCCTCTGCAAAAATATTTTCCCTAATTTGGAGGCCTTGCCCTAAACTTTTATCCAAATACTTTTAGTCACCCCTGGGTTAGTAAAGATATAATACATATTCCAGCCAAAATGTGTTTTCAACATTAACAATGCTCATTAAATCAAAACAATTTGAAGCATGCTGTGAGAGATTGATGTTCTGTGATTATCTTTAACATTTCTACAAATACTTTCTGGTAACCACATCCTATAACACACAAAGCATTTCCATGGTAAACAAATTAGAGAAAGTACACACTGCACTCTTGTACAAGGGTGTATACTACATAATATCTTTTGATTTATATAATCTATAACAATAAGCCAGACGTAATGCACATTTACAAGATATTTACATCCTATTATACTCATGTGTGTACAGGGATATTACTACATAATGCATCCACACTGTATAATCTGCTGATGCTACTATAAATAGACCAGCTCTTTACTGAGCAATCTAGGATTCCACAGTTTCTCCCTATCACATGATTAGGATAAGCCAATCAGGCATGAGAAAGAGGCTGCATATGATTAGTCATATCATATCATATATCATATCATATATCATATCATATCATAAGCAACGTGAAATCCTCCATGTTTTTACTCTCCACTTCAGATAAATAAAGCCAAAGGGTGCGAAGGTTACCGTTTTATCTTGTGATATGATATGACTAATCCAGGATCCAGGAATATGAACATCTTGCACATCTTTGAACCACAAAGATGCCAAATTTCATGCCTGAACTCCTTGTGGTTTTGGAGTCTATAAACCGGAAAGGTAAAATCTCAGGGACAGACACACGAACACACGGTATGGCAACAATATCCTCCTGCTTTCTTTTGCACGGGAGGACAAAAACAACCCAGCCATCCATTTTCTTCTGCTTATCTAACTGAGGGGTGTGTGGGGCTGAAGCCTATACCAGCTGTCACAGGGCAAGAGGCAGGATACAACCTGGACAGATCACCAATCTGTCACAGGGCTAACACAGAGAGACAGACAACCATTCACACCTACGGGGAATTTAGAATCTGGAGAGAACATGCAAACTCCACACAGAAAGACCCCAGACTGGATTTGAACCCAGGACCTTGTTGTGAGGCAACAGTGCTGACCACTGTGCCACGGCCCACCTCCCCAAAAAAAAAAGATTAATTATATTGAAATTATATTTTCCCCTGTTTATTATTAGTACAGGAAACTTCTAAACATATTGTGACACAGCGATCAGCACACAGAGGTGAACCACATTAACTACTGAAACCACAAACAACGTACTGCACCAAATATCACCAGCATTACTTGGACTCTTAGAATGGGTGAGCAAACACTCATAACACAAAGCAAACAGGTTAGAAATGAACATGAAGTAACTCTCGGTGAGTTGTACCTGTTACATTTCTTGCACGGAAATATGGCCTCAGGGTCCTGCGGGGGCTTCTGTGGCACTCGGGACTTCTTTGCTACAGGCTCGGCCCGAGGTCTGTGAGGTGCTGGCACATGATGAGCCTCTTTATTAACAGTATCTGGCTCTTTGATCACCAGCACTGTTCCTGCCTGAAGCAGCAAAAACATAAGCCTTATCAGTTAATATATTAATTTAAAATAACAGCAACAAAAATAGTAGTTAAAAAAAAAAATCACAATTTTATGAACATTAGAGTATAAACTGTGCTAAAACTCAAAGAACTAGACCATGTAGTGAAATACTTACATAGTCATGAGCCTGTAGTGACTGAGCTGACCCTTGCCTGCTGGCTGCTTTCATTGACCTGCTCGACAAAAATGGTCTTCTTGTCATCCTCATCTGCCTCTCCTTGAGTCAGCTTCGACTGCTGTGAACTCTGTAATGAATCCCACCAGGGAGATTAGGCAGAGTAATACCCAGAATATTAAAAGTTAGCCCAGTAAGGAACTGTTTATCACATATTCACTCGTTGGGTGAATATGTGCTATTCCTTTCTTTTAAATAAATAAATCAATCACTTCCGCTTTCACGTGCTGTCAAAACCACTGCAAAAGCCCAGATTCAAGATAATCAGCTCCTTGTCCCTTCTTTAAAAAGATTTGTTTTTCTACTCTTGTATATTAATCATATAAAAAAAGAGCGAATGTCCAAAGTTTATCAAAAATGCAGTTATGAGAAAAGTTATTTTTTGGCTTTCCTAAAGAAGAAAGCACATCAACAGTGGATACAGATAATTTATGGCTCTGTTTAAGGGAGCCAAACGAGGGGCAGCCACTCAGAAGAAAGCGGGTGCCTGTTTGGACACACTCACCCATTCGCATGACACTTCTTCACTGTGGGACATGCAAAGCCACCCCACTGTAGATCCAGTGTGAATATATGGATCTAGACATCTCCATAAAGGGCACTCTTTAAATGCAGTTATTATTCTGCATTTTCAGACCAGCTAATGAAAAACCCTCCTCCTCCTCACCACCAACCCATCGTTCTTAGACCAGTGGTCTTAACTTTTTCATGCTTTTAATAATGCTGATATTGTCAATATATATAAATATTGTCATTCACTTCTAAATGTCTTTTAAATGACTTCTAAATTCTTCTTGAACTGATTAATAATGTATAGGTGACACATAACAGACACATTCAACCATAGACACAGATAACTACATGATATACTGCAAATACATGTACTATAGACTCCCTCTATATACAGTCATGATAAAAATAAAAAAAAAAACACTTTCTATCACTTCTAAGGTTTCACGTATCAGGACATAATATGAAACATCTGGCATTAACCATGTCAGGTAAATACACCCTCAGATGAGCAAAAACACAACATGTTACAAAGTGTCATTATTTCTTTGACAAATATTTTTGCCAAAATGAAGAAGCAGTGTGTGAAAAAGCCAAATACACCCTATGATTCAACAGCTTACAGAACCAGCTTTAGCAGCAGCAACTTAAACATTTTCAGTGTGACTTCATCAGTCGCTCACATTGTTGTGGAGGAATTTTGGCCCACTCTTCGGTTCATTGAGGTTTGTGGGCATTCGCTTATTCACAGCTCTCTTAAGTTCCTGCCACAGCATTTCAGTCAGGTTGAGGTCTGAACTCTTTTCTTTTTCAGTCATTCTGTTATAGGTTTGCTGCTGTGCTTGGGGTCATTATTGTTGCGTGACTTAATTTGGGCCAAGCTTTAGCTGTCAGAGAGAATACCTCACATTTGAATCTAGAATACTTTGGTATACAGAGGAGTTCATGGTCAACCCAGTTACTGCAAACATGTGTAATATGTCACATATTGTTGTTCGTCTGAGGTTGTCCTTACCTAGTTGTAAGATCTGCTAAGGACCAGATTATTTTTATTATGTCCTGATATGTAAAACCTTAAAATTCAGGATATACTTTCTTTTTACCATGACAGTATATTATCTCTTTTATAGCAACTGTCATATTTAACCGCGCTTACCTTGACGTCCACCACTGCCTCTGCTTGTTTTTCCACAGGTGAATCAGGAGGGCCGAAGGTTAAAATACCACTGCGACCAATCTTCATCTGCTTCTTGTAAGTGTAGTAGAACTCCACACACTGAGCCACAGTTTTAGTCCGCACCTTTAAACAGTCAGAGAAATGTGCACATGGAAAGCTGTATTAGGATTTTTTTTATAATTAAATAGGCACCTATAATTACAATATGTAAACAATATGAGAAACCTTGAGAAGTCATTGTGCCTCAGGTTATTTTTTACTGTTTTTTTTAACCCGCATTTCCTAACAAAAGTAGTTACTTCCTGTCATAAGGAGGATGTGAATTTTTCTGTCTGAGTGACTTTTGCACATTTTTGAAACTTTTTAAAGATGTGGCTTGCCATTGTGTTGAGAGCTTTGTGTCCTCTTCCTGTTTGCTCATTTTCATTTTAAATCTGGCATCATGCAGCAAAGACTGAAAATTTTAACTATGATGGCCTTGTTTGAATGAAGTAATTACATGAATGCCTCGAGTAGCACGCAGAGAATTTATTGATGCTGCACAGAGCGTATTTAATCATATTCAAATGTTTGCTTTTTGTATTTTTACACCAATTCACAGTTGTTCTTGCTGCAGGGTCAAATTAACGAGCATACCAGTTTCTGCACCAGAAAGAAGTCCTTCGTGTAGGCAGATATACCCTTATTGAAAAACCGCTTCTCCTCTGCTGTCCAGCTGTCAGAGCCTGAATGGAAAACAGATGCAGTCAAATTAAGTGAAAGAACGTGGGTATAAATTACAGAGAAAAAGAAAGACAAAGAGGAAATGAGTGAGTTGAATGAAGTGATTAGCAAGAAAAGCTTCTTTCTTTTTTCTGTTTTTACCTGAGTAGTGATAATCTGCCAGGTGATGGCCTTTGGGGAAAATTGGGTCCTGAAGCATCAAACGTCCAAGTGTTTCCTTAAAAATTGACGTTACAGTGGGCAAAGGCATGTCATTTGAATGCTATCAACTATGAAACAGTAACAAGTAGAAGCCTAAATACTGTCATAGCTGTAATTCACTTTACTCACAAGGAAATCTCCACCACATTCATGAAAACAGTGTAAAGCCAGCTCCTGATTGGTTCCTCCTCCTCTCAAAACACTCGAACAGGCCATGCTCATCAAATCCTCCACTAGAAAGAGAAGGTGAGGAGCATTTATAAGAAAAGGAAATGATGACAAAAGTTTAAACTAAATAAATAACAAGAGCTGTCAGTGGATCGTGTGTAATGTGGGACACTTACTGCTCTCTTGGTCACCATGTTTAAAATTGGCATCATCCACAGGAAGCCAAACCAAGTCAGCTTTGTGCTGGTCAGACTGGGAGGAAGGTTGATCTTGCAAATCAGGAATTTCTGCCTGATACTTTTGCCCGATGTTGATCCGCCTGAACGCCGACACAAAGTGCAGAATTATGAATCTGTCAGTAAGAGAATCCAGTAGGCTGTTTGGATGTTTTAAGTGCTACTTACGGTTCAAGGCTCACAGGTGTGGCCTCAGCGTTCAAGGACAAGAGAGGAGGCGTAATTTCTGAACTTGCTGAAAGATGCAAATAGAAAAGCTCTTTCTCATTAAATAATGAATGAAAATAATGAAGTAATTCATATATACATAACTACAGAAGAGCTGAAGCAAAAACTGAGACTTACTGGTACGCAACAGGCTGCGAGCTGCAGACTTGGGCGTGGGCGGCGGTGGCAGGATTTGGTTGGTTACAGCTATGTTGGTGAGGAACGTGGAGAAGTACAGCCCGGAGCCCTCCCGCACAGGAGACAGAATGGGTGGTGGTGTGTATGGGGGCAAGGTAAGGGGGTTGTCCACCAGGCGAACTGGAGAACGCAGGCTACTCTGATAGGAAGTGATACTGGAATAGATGGCTGCAGGGATGAAGGTGGATGGTTTGGGAGGTGGGATGATGAGAGGCTCGGGACGAGGTTTGCGTTTGAATTTAGCTTTTCCATCCTCATCGAGTCCTGGATCGTTTTCCCCATCCTGGATGGAAGAGGCAGAGTTAACATAAACCTACCCTTAGAGGTGTGTTTTCACACCTGTGCTGATTAGTTTGTCTAAAATAGAACTGTGGTTCGTTTTCCCCCTCAGTGCATTTGTGCAGATGTGAACACGGCGATTGCACTTGGGTGCAGACTTAAACAACTGCACCAAGCAAACTCCACAGCTCTTCATTTACGGTGAGTGTATGATCGGGCTTCAATCCAACCCAACAACCAGGTTTACGCTGCAGGTCTGAGCTAAACGCCTTCCCGGCATCCAGGTACGCTTTTATTGCTCCTGCCCCAGACACATCTGGTCATATAGGCAGACTGAACGTTCTCACACGGCTTGCAGTGAGGCTATCTTGTTCAGTCTGAGTTTTCTCTGTGTGAAAAGAAACCAAACCACAGGAAGAAGCTACAAGTTTACCAACTCATTCGCTGATTTGGGCCAGAGCAAACAAATTACAGGTGTGAAAATGGCACACCAGAAAGGTGTGACTGCAGCTGAGCATAACATGCAAATGGGATATGTCTGCCTATTCACAAACTCATCACAAGCTTCTCTGCTCTGAGCTCAATGGAGGGGTAACTGAAGTAATTCAGGGGCATGATCATTTTGTAAATGTCTAGACAAATTATAATTTATGTTTTCTTAAACTTAATTTCTGTTCTTGATAAAGAAACAAGATTTTCCAGAAGCAGCATTCTGTGCTCTATTATTTTGAAGTTCTTTATTTGCTAGTGGCCGGGGTTCACATTTTCTGCACAGGGCTTGAACTGCCTTCACTCTCTCAAGTGATTTACACCTGGGATTTTTATATACAAAAGGGCTTTATAGAGGTCGGGTTAGGAAAGAGCTATGAAATTATCCTTGTTGGACCAAGCTGTTTCTGATGATATTTAAATTATGGTGCTGTTTTTTTGGGAGGACTTGAGACTTAAGTGATAAAGGTTTGTACCGAAATGCACATATTTCTTTGGGTTTGACATTTGAAGACCTTCTTGGAATTAAAAGAGACACTGCCCATCCCCTCCCCATCTCAGACCTGTTGTGCTTTTTCTCTGTCTAGATTGTTTTGGTGTGAGTTGCCGAGCTTTGGGGGAAATCAGCTGTGGATTCAGCTAACACTTGCTGTGTTGCAATGAAAGTGCAAAGAAGATAAAAAATAAATAAATAAAAAGTGCATTTGAAAAACTCAGCTGCAATTCCAGAAATCATGACCCAGTTTCTCCAGTGAGCAGTTTCATGCAGGAACTATTTTCTTTCTGTTGTCTACACCTGCCAGCCAAAAAGAAACAGAGCTCAGCTGAAAGGGGATATCATTAATGTTTACTTCCTATTCTGCCGTCACAACCACAAACTTCTCAAAGCCATAAGTGCATGCTTTCTTCTGCAGAGCAATCTATTTGGCAGGTGTAGTTTCGTGAAAAGAAAATAGTTCCTACATGAAACTGCTCATAATTTCTTCTTTTAGGGTTGAATGTGAGCATGAATGATTGTCCGTCTCTCTGTGCTAGCCCTGTGATAGACCGACAACCTGTCCAGGGTAAGTGGCTATGAAAATAGATGGATGAAGTCATTCTGAAGCTGAAATTTTCAAATGTATTTTTAGCACATTACCAGGCAACTGTGTTGCTTTACAGTAAAGAATAAGCAGACATCTCCACTCCACATACACCCAGTTTTCTGCGTATGGATTACACACATAAAATAAAGACATTCAACCAACTGGCCCAGTGATGAGTGCACTTGCTGAATCTGATTTGACTGAACTTACAGTCTGTAACAGATATTCATGTGCTTCAGGATTTTGGAATTAATGAGTCACATCATCTAATTCGGTCCATGAATTGCGGGTCGGTCCAAGTTTGAGCTGTACCTCTCTGTTCCTCCTCAGCAGATGTTTGAAAGACTCAAAGTCTCAAAGTACAAAGTGCAAGGACTGAGGCTACCCATGAGAACTTGAACTTTGAGGTTGCTTGTGTAACTGGGTGGGATGACATTGTCACTGCTAACAATACTCCACAAACTTGCATTTTAAGGGGGTATCGAGGCAGTTATGCAGTGTGGTCTGATCCTGAATAAACATCTGCAAACACAACTTCTGTAATTGTTTTATCGTGGCAAGGGGGGGTACAAAAAAAAAAATCTCTTTGAAGTGACTGAAAGGAAAACAATTCAAATCTCTCATCCTCAGAGAACCAACCTGAGCAAAACTCTCAGTCATGGTGCTTCTGAGTGATCTCCGGCGAGCCACAATGACAGAAGGTTTGCGATCAGATTGTACAACAGGCCGCACGCCCTGACCGAGCCGCCCCTGAGCCCATCCACCCTGAGCATCTGTTTGACTTTTGTGCACTGGCACAGACACTGGGATAACCAGGGGCACCATGGCGGCTTGTCTGCTTGAAGCACCGTCTTCCTATTGAGGCACAAAAAGGGAAGAAGCGGGAAGATAAGGAAAGACAGACGAGAGTAAGGAGCAGGGCGGTTGGGGGAAGTAGCAGGGAAAAAAGGAAAAGGGATTGAGATACAAAAACAGGAAGTAGTACATATGATCGTACACATTTTTTGCATTTGTCTTCAATTTAAAACAGGAACTAAAATTTTATTTCCAAATTAAACTATGTTGTATATAGTATTTTATTCCTTCATTTTTTTTTTGTATGTTTAGAAAAAAGAAAAAAAACATGCCAATGAGACATCGAGCAGTACATATTCAAATGTTGTGTCACTAAAAGGTCTTCAAGTTCCAGCAGACATACATTTTTTAAACTTACCGGCCAATTTATCAGGTGCTTCAACTGCTTGTCAGTGCAAACATCTAATCAGCAAATCACATGGCAGCATGTATATATAGGCATGTATATATGGTCAACAATGACCTGCTGACATTCAAACAGCATCAGAATGGGGAGGAAAGGTGATTTAAGTGACTTTGAACACAACATTGTTGTTGATGCCAGACATGCTGGTCTGAGTATTTCAGAAACTGCTGATCTGCTGGGATTTTCCCACACAAACACCTCTAGAGTTTACAAAAAAAAAAAAAAGTCTGAAAAAGAGAGCAGCAGTTCTCTAGGCATATCAGAGGTCAGAGGAGAACCGCCAGACTTCTTCGAGCTGATAGGAAGGCAACAGAAACTCAAATAACCACCCGTTACAAGGAAGATAATTAGAAGAGCATACCTTCATTGCTCTTCTGCATACCTCTGAACACACAACATGAAATACATGGCCACAGCAACAGATGGCTACACAGCGTGACACTCACTATCAGCTAAGTAAAGGAAACAACAGAAGAAGAGCACTGCCTGATGAGTCTAAAATTCTGCTGTGACATACAGGTGGTAGGAACAGCATTTGGTGTAAAGAACTTGAAAGCATGGATCCAGACTGCCTTGTATCAACAGTTCAGGCTGCTGATGGTGGTAGAGGTGGTGTAATGGTGTGGGGCATAATTTGTTGGCATCACTTGGATCCCGTAGAACCGACTGAGCATTGTTTAAACACCACTGCCTTCCTGACCATGTCCATCCCTTTATGACCACAGTGTATCCATCTTCCAGAAGGATAACACGCCATGTCACAAATCATCTCAAACTGGTTTCTTGAACATGACAGTGAGTTCACTGCACCCAAATCACCTCCACAGTCACCAGATCTCAATCCAATAGAGCACTTTCGGGATGTGGTTGAATGGTAGATTTGCATCATGGATGTGCAGCCAACAAACCTGCAGGAACTGTGTGATGCCATCATGTCAATATGGACCAGAACCTCTCAGGCACCTTGTTGAATCCATGGCATAAAGAATTAAGGGAGTTCTGAGGGCAAGGTGTACCTAATAAAGTAGCAGGTGAGTGCACATTTAAGATGCTCGGCTAAGTAGCCTTTTACATTTTTGAGTCTTTAAAGCACCCAAATGATGAATCTGTAATCAAAATAGTGACTCATTATTTTCCTGTAGATTAATTCCTCAGCTAATAAACTAATTATATCAGCTCTGTTACAATTGAGTAGCAACAGTTAGTAACTGGCTTTTTCTTTTTTAATTTCAATGTGAAGTACAGTGAGAAGAAACTTGAAAGTCTCTTTCAAAACGTGAGAATTATACTTTAAAAAAAAAATAAAAGTAGCACATTGCTTTGGCAGCACATCCTTCTGCAGACTTTCAGAGAAGTGCACATGCCTGCCTGGTACTTCTGGTCATCCTAGCTGAAAGAAAAACTTCCAGTAATCCTGTCTTCTTCTAGTGGAGGTGAAAAGCATGAATCAGTTTTGTGATTTATAATTTAAGCAAAGTTAAGAACAAACATGAAGACGCTCGGAGTTCTGTCTCCTGACCTAGAAAACAAAGTGCAGTTTACTAACCACAGCGCAACAGCCCTGGGTTGTGAATAGCCACCTTAAACCTGTTTGGCATGTATTGGGGAGAATAGGCGTGTAGCTGTACAGGTTGTCAGAGCTGCCCCTCCCTTGCTGCACTGAATGACTGGGAAAAGGCCTGAGGAATGTGGAGGTGTGCAGACATGCAGCTGCTCCAACGTGCGCACACTGCAAAAAAGCCTACGATAAGCTTTGTAACCCCCTTAAGGAAGAGGATTACCTGTCCGTGTGCTGATATTAAAATGGACTAAAACTGAGTTTTACTAGTTTGTGCATCTGATGTTTGTGTAATAAAACTGCTAAAGAAACCTTAAAGGAGCAGGCCACAGTGGGTGTGCCACATTTAAAGTAAATATTATATATCCTGAATAACATTACTGAGGGTATCATCTTTCTTACAGCAAAAAAAAAAAAAAAAATGAGGTAAGCATATCAAAACCAAAAGGATGATTCTTCAAGAAATAGCAGACATTCAGGTTTCACTAGAATGCAATGCCAGATACCGCAGTCTGTAGTATCACTCTGCAGCTTGTAAAACAGCCCACAATGGCTGAGGCTCAACAGCTGCACAAGTCGAGTAAACAGGACCAAGAAAAGGATTTTGTAAACCATAGGGAAGTTCTGCATAGAAACAGAGTCCTTCCTCTTTGTACAGCTGCTTGCCAACTTCGCCAGATGAGAAAATCTGCTCTCACTTGCACAAATTAGCTTCCTGGGCTATTCCCTCTTAAGTAACCTGAGCCCAGATCAAGTATTTAATTTTTTTTTTTTAGCATAATAGTCTCATAAATGAATAACACATTTGCTACAGCAGCAGTGTAATTAGTGATTTTTATTTTACCTTTACAACTTTAGGAGGCAGGGACTCCATCTCTGATGCCTTCTGGGCCAGGGTTTCCAAGTTGATCTCCTTGGATGCTCTCCTTCTCCTACGGATGACCCCTCCTGTTGTCACTTGGCTTTCCCCTGCTTTCGCAACCTGCACACCTGCTACTCCGTTCTGGGGTGGTGGAGGCTCTTTAGCTTGAGACCAGATGTTTGTCGGAGGGGGACCCAGTGGGGACTGTCCCTCCCTGGAAAGGCGACGTGAGCGCCGAGGAGCAGCTGCATTTGCGGGCTCTGTGGGATTCGTGCCGGCCTTTTCAGGGCATCGGATCAGGTAGAGCTGATGTGTCATGGGTTTGAGCCTCTGGTTCCTGCTGTGGTTCCCCTGACTGGACATCTTCTTTAGACCCAGGTTTGGATTGTGGTTTGGGAGGCTCGGAAGGCTGATAAGCTATGAAGTTTTGGGTCTGTTGCTGTTTCGGCTGCGCCTGTGTTGTGTCTTGCTGTGGCACATTTTGCTGTTGTAACTTGTTGTTGTTGTTGTTGCTGTTGCTGTTGCATTTGCTGAATTTGTTGCTGTCGCCCCTGGAACTGCTGTTGTTGATACTGTTGCTGTATTTGTTGCAGCTGTTGCATTTGATGATGTTGGATTTGGTGCTGCTGTTGCTGCTGTTGCTGCAAATGCTGCTGCTGCTGCTGCAGCTGAATCTGTTGTTGTTGGTGGTGCAACTGTTGTTGCTGCTGCTGGTGGTGATGATGTAGTTGTTGTTGTTGTTGTTGTTGTTGTTGTTGTTGTTGTTGTTGTTGCTGCTGCTGCTGCTGCTGCATCTGGTGTAGAAGATGTTGTTGAGTTTTGGGCTGCTCACTGTATGCCAGGTTTGGGATTGCCTTGTTTCCCGGAAAAATGGAGTAATAGCCAGATGAGAACTGCTGCTTGCTGGGTCTGAATGTTGCCTGGAAGGGCTGCAGCATGGACCCCTGCAAAGTGTGAGGTGACACATGTGGCTGGCTCTGGAGCTCTACGCCTTTGTGGCCATGCTGATAGGATTGCAGCTGAACCTGGTGCATCGCTGCAGCATGCTGTTCCCACTCAATCCCCCTCCCTTGAGCTGGAGCCTGGGTGGCATCTCTGTAAACCTCCACAGGTCCAGACAGCTGATTTTCCCCTCCCATCGGCAGAGCTACACCTTCGTGGACTCCTTTATGGAACGGCATCTGATTCCTGACGTTCACTCCGCTCATGTAGGTGCCAAAATTCTGCCCCCACGCTGACACAGGAACTTCCTGGGACCAGCTGGAGGTCTGTAAGGGGTCCTGGTGCATCCATTTTACTGGAGCAGCCTGTTGATAGTGTGCTAAACTTTGGGGCCCTTTCTCTTGGTTATAAACACCAGAGCTGCTAGCGGAGTCACCGTGGCTTGACTCTAAAGTCGATGGTCCCACATTATAATAAACCTCTGAGTGCTGCCCAGCCTCCTTCATGGCTGCAGCACGGTGCTTACCACTCTTGTCAGTATTTACTTGAGCAGGAAGACTCATAGTAATAGAGCTTTCGGTCTTGATCTGTGAGCGTGCAAAACCAAGTTAGTGCCTCTGTAGTGTGCTTTCACTGCCTGTGGTTAAGAAATTCTTTGACTGTGTATACACAGAGGTATCTGGGAGGAAATATAAATCCCAAAGGAAAGCACAGGGTGGAGAACATGCAGATGAATCAAATCTGAGGCTCGCTGTCCATCCTCTTTATGGGTGCAAGACCTTTTGATAGAAAGAAGAAGTCAGACACATTGTTTTCTTAGAAGACACAAAGTTTCAGTCGTCTTTGGCAATGAGGAAATCGAGGCCTACACCAGCACATAGCCCTGTAAGTAAAGTGAAAATATACAGGATTGCACGCATATTGACCAGAGAAAAGGGTGCGTGCAGCGAGGACGTTACAAGTTTTGAAGCGACAGGCAACCTCAACAAGGAGGCGCTTACAGTGTAGCTGCCATTTGGCATAACAAGAAATACAGGAAACGAAGGGGCTCGTGCAATCACCCGAGCGATAGCCAGTGATGTTGTGTAAAAGAAAAAAAAAGCAATAAGGAAGCTTCTGAGGAGCGCAGTGCTATGAGGTAATACCGCAGATTAGAAAGCATTACTTACACACAGTGTGATCACCTTATCAATGCTGCACAGAGTTCCCCGTGGCCACCTCCACGGAGTCACTTTGGTTTCGATCAACTGCGCGCAGCTCCATGAAGGGACTGTGCGCAGCAAATGTCATAACTCTGACAACTTTCCCTCGAGTTTCACAGCGCGCAATATGGCGAGCAGGCGACCGAACGGCCCCGCGGAAAGATACTCCAAAGTCCGGACAGGCTGGAGAGGCTCTGTAATGCTGTAGTTACAATGTTGCACACTGTATCCGTAAAACTGTGCACTTCCAGGAAAACATGTCCACAACTTTCCCCTCCTGCATCAACGTAAGTAAACCACACGCGAGACGCTGAATGCGTGAAAGCTCTGCCGTGCAGCGGCCCGCTCGGCTACTTCCTCAGATCTGAAGACTATAGCTGCGGGAGCTTCGAGTAGTTAAAGCTGCTGTTTAGGTTTGTCCAGAGTGCGTGAAAAGCTGCGAAACTGCGCAAACACGCAGAAAGTTGTGCACCTCAAAACGCACCGCCTCACCCCAAAACAGCTCAAGTCACATCCTGTTATCCAATCCGATTGTTTGGCCACTCCCATCGCCTGTATCCGTGTGCGTTTGTTTCGCAGTGGCGGCTTCCCCGGAAATCGGAGCCTCAGCTTGTCACACGGACACAGTTTGTTGTTGGCTAAAATCAGGCCTCCAACCAGGATCTTTATAAAGAGGTTTGCATTTGAATAATTCTGGTTTAACAAATCCAACTCTACCCTCTTCTATTATATTTTAACATAATTTTATTGATTAAAATAGGTTAATTGCATGCTGATCCCTTATATTTAAAGCTTAGGTACTCACTTTTGTATTCCATCCATGTTTATTTTTTTCATGAGAAACTAATTTTAAGCAGCATCTTTGTGTCCTGCCAGAAACTAATACATTTCCCATGACTTCCCTCTGCCCACAGTGGTATTTACAACCAGTCAAAACACTGATTACTTGAGGTGCATCCACAAACCACGAGGCCTCATATTTCACATGTAAAAGACCTACCTACACTCACCAGCCACTTTGGTGGTACTACTGTTCAACTACATTTAGGCATGTAGACATGGTTGAAATGACCTGTTCAAACTGAGCCTCAGAACAGTGAAGGATGGTGATTTAAGGGACCTTGGACATGGCCGATGGGCTCATCTGAGTGTTTCAGTAGCTGCTGATTTACTGGGATTTCCCACCACACACATATCTAGGGTCTACAGAGGTAGATATTCAAAAGAATGAGGTTTTCAAACCTAGAGGCCACCTTATATCCAGTCTGGATATTCAGTCAAACACATTAACAACAACACATTACAATTTTATAAAACATACTCATGTTTATTTGGCATGTATTTAGAAGACATTATAGCTATTTGTAACACATACATTCACACACACACTTTTGCATGTTCAGCTCTATCAAATGACTTTTTCTTATTTCACATTAAACCCATTTTCTTGTTTTAAAGTGTCAGAGGGTTGTTTGTTTAACTAGAATCTCCATTCTTCTTGGGGCCCTTCATTCACACATCCACATATTGTACAATCAGCATTCACATAAGCAAGCACACTATGGTCATACAAATATTATTTAAATTAATAGATAAGAACATAAAAAATACAATAATGATCAAACTTTAAATTAGACACACAATTCTTTTAACAAATGGGATCACACGACTGCTGAAATCCTCTAACCCAAATGAGGAAAAGATGGGCTTTGTAATGCACTACCTTATGACGCAGGAACTGGAATGTACCAAGTGTCACATCATCGGGGGGAGGCCAAGAAATGTGTACTTTAAATAGGTTGTTTATTTCACTTGACATTTGAGTTGGCCAATTCTTTTTTCTTTTTGATTAGATCGTTGGTAGGTTAAAGTAACCGATTAACCAGTTGCTGTTTTATTTATTTTTTTATTAGATAATTTGATAGTGTCAAGTCCTCTGTGGATCAACTTTGGTCTGATCAGCCAGTTCCCTTTTATTTTGTGTCTAATAGGTCAGTTATAGTTTAAGTCTGGTTTTATGTTGTCGTTACTAAACCATCGTGCCAAACCTGCTTGGTCCCTCACAGTCTGTGTTTTTACTCTTTTGTATTTTGGAGACAAATGTTCAGCTTAGTTCTCCATTACATGTTGACATTATTTTGTTGGTTTAGATCATTAATATTAACTTTAAATAACTTAATAAATTATTGCATTATTATAATTTTTGTACAGAGCAGTACATTTCAGCTACACTGTCACAAGGATGGACAAGAAAATCTTTGATAGCTCTCTATAATGCAGCACATTTGTTCTCTTATGTTAACATTTTATTTCAACCCTGCACAGTCACAGCACTTTGTTGTAAAGTCACTCATACACTAAGTGACTTTATTGCACTATTCTATTTATTTCAATATTGAGCCTCTTTAGTATAATCTGATATTTGCTATGCTTTTTTTTTTTTTAATACCTTTAGTTAGAAATGTTTGCTCTTCTTCTTTCAGCTGCTCTCTTCCGGGGTCCCCACAGCACATCATCTGGCTCCATCTCACACCGTCTCTAGTATATTTCTCTGTCACACCAGCCCTCTGCATGTCTTTCTTTGCTACAGCCATGAAACTCCTCTGTGGTCGTCCTCTTTTCCTCCTGCCTAGCAGCTCCGTATTCTGCATCCTTTGTCTAGTGTATCCATGATCCCTCCTCTGCACACGTCCAAACTATCTCAGCCTTGCCTCTCTAACTTTGTCTCCAAAACACTCAACCAGAGCTGTCCTTCTGATATACTCATTTCTAATCTTGTCCATCTTGGTCACTCCTAATTAAAATCTTAGCATCCTAAACCTGCTGCCTCCCGCTCAGCCTCTTGTCTTTTTGTCAGTGTCAGTCTCCAAACCATACACCACAGCAGGTCTCACTATCATCTTGTAAACTTTCCCTTTCACCCCTCTCAGAAATCACCCCTAGACTCTGTCTCCAACCACTCTACCCTGCCTGCACTCTCTTCCTCACCTTTACCTTCAATACCTCTCCTCCGTGCATCTTCATTTTTCCACCTGCCTCCCTCTCATTCACACACATGTATTCTGTCTTGCTTCTACCGACTTTCATTCTTCTGTTCTCCAGAGCATACCTCCACTTCTCTAGGCTCTCTTCCATCTGCTCCCTACTCTCACTACAGATCACAATGTCGTCCACGGAGACTCCTGTCTGACCTCATCTGCCTGCCAGCCTGTTCATCACCAGCGCAAACAAGAAGGGGCTCAGAGCCGATCCCTGACGTATCCGTACCCCCACCTTGAACCTATTTGTCACTCCAACGGCACATCTCCCCACTGTCTAGCTTTCCTCATATAACAAAGGAAATTCACAACTTTGGGATAAATGGTGTATATCTGACCCCCATTTAAAGTAATACTAGGACATTTTTCACCATGATTGCCCCCACTCTGACTGGCGTTTGGCCCCCCGTTTCACCACATCTGTGTCTCAGAAGGTGATTATCAGTATTTTTCCAAGGGCAGAAAACTGCCGCTCCTTCTTCATTTCACAGCTGCCGTAGTCCAGAGCTAGCGCTGCTGGGTCCTCTGGAGCTTTCTGTCGGCGCTCCTCACCGGCAGCGACTCGCGGATGCGGGATTTCGCGGAACAATCAGTGGACGCGAGCCCTCTGACGTCACCGCCGCCGCTGCTGCGAGAGAGCACTCGGGGCATCGGCAGCAGGCTAACTGCAGCTAACGTCAGCTATGGTCCACCACCACTGTATCATTTCAAAAAATAACAAGTCTTCGGAATCACTTGCCTAGCTCGGAGCACACCGGGAGCATGGGGACCGTTTGGATTTTACACATTAGCCGAAATCGCGACAGCGCACTGGAGCGAGGTGAGAGAGGGTTGCTGCCTAACCGTTATCCACTGGTAAATGTGCTAGTTAGCTTGTTTACAGGACCACCGGGCATCCGCAGTGAACACCATGAACTGGCGAGAGTAGCTTCTGAACGGCTTATCTTTTCTGCTGTGTTAGCTGTGTTATCCTTTGTCTCTGATTCCAACTAATAACAAGATAGTAGCTGCTATCTTTTAAAAATCAGCTAGCACTGGTTTGAGTCTTAAATCGTACCTTGGAGGTACGTGAGATTCGGCTAACATATGTAGTCCCGCACATGCCTGATCTACATGTCTCCCGTAGGGGTACACTACGACCTTTATCTTCTGTGGATTCAGCAGCATGTAGTTTACAGTATTTTGAAAGAGAAAAGTGAACTGATGGTGCTAAGCTGTCCCCTCTCCGCAGTGAAGAGCTCTGCGACACTGATGCCAGCAATACGTAACTGAACGAAAGGCAACCACATAAC